>CAJNJA010041919.1:0-57804 GCA_905231915.1 Symbiodinium necroappetens | reverse complement strand
CAACAATCAACAACCACAACCAACAACCAACAACCAACAACCAACAACCAACAACCAACAACCAACAACCAACAACCAACAACCAACAACCAACAACCAACAACCAACAACCAACAACCAACAACAACCAACAACAACCAACAACAACCAACAACCAACAACAACAACACCAACAACAACACCAACAACAACAACAACAAGAACAACAACAACAACAGCAACAACAACCAAACGACAAAGAAAAACACAATATATATATATATATATATTTATATTTATACAACAACCAACAACCAATAAGAAGAATAAGAAGGATATGAACAATAACAATAACCACAACAAGAACAAGAAGAAAAATAACAAGAACCAGGAAGAAGAGTTAAGAGTACTGACAGCAACAACAGCAGCAACAGCGAGAGCAAGAGCAAGAGCAGGAGCAGCAGCAACAACAAGGACAACAGAAGCAAAAAGCTCCCGTTGCCCAGAAAGAGCACGCCACGTTACTAATAATGTTTCGCTTGTCTTCGAAGCGACGAGCAGGAAGGCCTGGGAATCGACACAGCAGCCCTGAGCTTGGCTCCAGACGGTGTGCGCTGCTTTGAAAACCATCCGCCATGTTGGCGGTAGGTAGCAGCCATCACTCTTGTAAAGCTGTCCCTGGGCCGGCAAAGTGAGTCGGGACAGGGGTTAGGAGTCTTCTAGCTTAGCATCCCTCAAGCAGAAGCAAGCTGAAGAAACAAATCGCTGGTTTGATGCCGGCCGGTGCACACCGACCCGTAGCTAGATTTGAGCGAGCATGGTTCAGGCGAAGCCTCAATGCACAAATCTCATCTCATTGCTGCCGTTATAGATAGGGAGATCTGAGGATTGGTAATGTTAATCCCTAAACCCTAAACCCTAAACCCTCAACCCTGAACCCTAAACCCTGAACCCTAAACAAGAAGCCCTGAACCCTGATCCCAAAGCCCTAAACCCTAAACCCTAATCCAGAAGCCGCAAACCTTGCCTGGTATGTCTCCTCGTAGGCCTCACAGCGCTGGAGGGTCGAACACCTGGGCTTCATGAGCTTTCGAAGAAGCCGGGGCCTTTTTATCGGATCTCCTGACTTTAAGCTGAATGACCATCTTATTTACCATAGGTTTATGCTATGGTCACTTAAACTAATTCTTAACAAGAACCCAGTATCGGGGCTCCTCCGGGCCGGGATTTTGGAAGATAGAGTAGGGGCCGTCAGTTTAAACCCTAGATTTTACTGTAACAGGCTAAGGACTGAATGGCATTAGGGACTGTATAGGAACAACTGGAAGAACATTGCAAATTATTTAGGCTTCTCGATTAAGTCGCACGTTCCGCGCTGCAGCCCAAGAGCCAGTTGTACAGGCCGTGCAGAAAGATGGGAGGAAGGAGATACTGAACACCTCGGTCATAAGCTTTAGGCTGGTCGCCGTAGCAGCTGTGTTAGTAGGAGTAGGAGTTGAGTAGCAGTAGGAGTACTAGTAGTAGTACCAGTAGAAGTAGTAGTAGTAGTAGTAGTAGTAGTAGTAATAGTAGTAGTAGTAGTAGTAGTAGCAGCAGCAGCAGCAGCTGTAGTAGTAGTAGTGATCGTCGTGGTCGTCGCAATAATACTAATACTAGTAGTGTTAGTAGTAGTTACCACTACTTCTACCACTACTACGACGATGGAATACTACACTACATAGCAACCCTAAACCGCATTCGGAGACCAAGCCGGGGAACGACTCTTGGGCCTGGCTGGGTCTCCCTCGGGCAGGAACTGCCTCAGCTGGGCTCAGGTGACTACAAGGGTTTAGGGGGGTTCTGTAAGGAGTTCTATGCTGAGGGCGCGTGGAGTCCCACGCAGCATCTGCACGAGAGATCTAAGCCCTCCGAGGCATCGCGATGCAAGTACTTGGGGATGCGAATGGCTTACGGCAGGAAGCTATGTTTCTAGTTAGGATGGAGTTTGACCTGGACTGCTGCAAACAGTTGAAGGGAGCCCTTCAGAACACCCCGTCCGAAGTCCACACGGCTTAAGTTTTCGGGTTCAGTGCGTTGCCTCCGGCCGAAAACCAAAAATAGCCCTTCACAAAAGACATACCGGTGGCTCATCAGGCTCTGCATTCCATAGCCCCTGCACACAGTCTCCAGAAGGACGGAACGGAAGTCAAATCTACGGCCCCTCTCTTCATGTGGGTTACTGTGTGATCATGATCGTGATCTGCCTTCATGTCCTCACCATCGACACAAACTCATGAGAATCAACACAAGTAAAGCAGCACCGACACCAGCAACGCTGCTCGCATCACTATCATCGGCGCGAAAGTCTCAGTAATCACGGGACCTTCTCCATGTAGAACCTCAAGCTTAAAACAAGACCGCAAAACAGTGAAATCTAAGACGGCCCACCCCGCATGAACAGGTTCATAGTGTCAGCAAGCAACCACTTTGCTAGGCCGCAAGCGGCGTAGCCTCGGTTGAGACTTGAGACTTGAGAGTGCCAGGGTTTCGGTTTGAGGATTTAGGGGTTGAAGGGTTCAACGCGATTTGGGGATTGAGGGTTGAGGATTTAGGGCTTGTAAGGGTTTAAGGGTTTAGTCGTTTGAGTACGACCGTCAGCTTTCAATTCCCGCGACTGTGGTTTGCGTGGCCCGGCAGCTTCGTACCAGCCTGTTATGCCTGCTGCTTCTTAGTCAAGTATGCCTCAGTGGCCACCATCATCACTGCTCAAGGTTTAGGGTTTAGGAGTTTAGGGTTCAGGGTTTAAGGGTTTAGGGGCTTAGGGGTTTAAGGTTTAGTGGGTTTAGGGTTCCACAACTGCACCAGAAACTTGCAAGCCCCGACTTCTCCCCTCCCCCAACTCGGCCGAGCCCGCCTGTCCAAACCATGTGGGCGAAGGACGCCGCGATGCGACCATATGCCGACTCCAGATCTCCCTGAAGCTCTTACGGGGTCATCTGGGTTTAGGGCTTAGGCGGTTTAGGGTTTTGGGGTTTTGGGTTTAGGGTGCATGTTTCGGGTTTCAAAGGAAGCTTCGAGTTTGGAGTTGGGTTAGGGAACTGAGGGCAGTCCAACATGATAGCTACCAGGCGTTGCCACTGTGACGAGGACGACGCTTCAAGCCGTAGCTACTGCTACAGTAGTCATAGACCTCTGTCCGCATCTACCTACAAGACGAACACGAATCCACCCACCACGCCCCAGCACCCCATACCAAAAAACCTGCACCCTGGGATCTTAAATCCGGAATCCCAAGACCCTGAAGAACCTGTCATGCCTAAATGCTCAGAAAGCTACGGAGCAACAAGGAATCCCCATCTGCTGACCCACGTCTCAACACTGGAGGGTCTCCGAAAATCAAGAACTCTCTCAACAGCTGGTCCTCACGACCATCCGGCAAAGCCTCGTAAACATCTTATAAACCCTAAGCCCTAAACCCTTCTAACTGTCAACCTAACCCTAAACCCAAACGGTGTGGCCGGAGTTGGAAGTCGGATACGGGTCTTGAGGTTCAGGGTCTGCGACCCCTGACATGTCGGTTCGAGTTTGCGAAGATATGGGCCCAAGCCACACACCTGCTCTAACACCCCGAGAAAATTCACAAACCGACTGAAGGCGCGCCTCTCTGAAAGCTTTGTCAATGCTCTCTGTGCCTCGGGTTCAGGATTTCACTGTCTGGAGGTTCCACACGAAGAAGTATACCATAGTCTAATCTTTAGAATCTAACGTAGACATCAACCTTCATGACGTCGAGGCTTGAAGTTTAGGGCTGGGTGTCGCTGGGCGTGGGGAGAGCAGCGCTGGACTTGGCCCTTGCGACTCAGATCTCAGAAGACGAACACACCAAAGATACTGTCCTAGCTCATGCAGGGCTCAGGGTTTAAGGTTCAGGGTTCAGGAGGTTTATAAGGGCTTAGGGAGGTTGCGCCGCCGACCCTGCACGTAAAACAGAGTTAAGTGCATCGACGATGGAAGCCTCACGACAGGTCATGGCTCAACCCTCGAGTTCTTAGGACTCTCCGAGTGTGCAACATGCATTGAACCGGGCCTCTGCCTCGAATCTCCCCACAGATGTAGAATCTGTGTTTCATCATTTTCATCTATGGCCAGGCCACTAAAAATGTACATGAAATTCTCGGTCGTTGCCAGTCCTCCTCCTGCTGCAACCCCACAGAGGGCCACCTCGAACGGAGCAGGGCTTCTTGCTTGGCATGCAGGACTTCCGGGTTGGATGCTGCAGGAGGGGACGTGACGGGTGCTGGCAAAATAGTAATCAGGCTGCGCGGGCAAGGCTCTCGGCGTCGACCGGATGGCATGGCGGGACAGCAGTCAAAGGTCATAAACATATTATGTATGTATGCATGTATGTATGTATGTATGTACGTATGTATGACGCGTATATGTATGCATGGCATGGACATACGGTCGTACAGACAGAACGACATACGGAAGGAAAGACACACAAACGGACAACAGACAACAGACACAGCTGCACGCATGCATACATGAATGCATGCAAACACAAACACACGCACACACACACACAAACAAACAAACCAACAAACAAACAAACAAACAAACACACGCGCACACATATATATATACACGCACGCAAGCACATGCATGCATGCATGCATGCATGCATGCATGCATGCATGCATGCATGCGTACATGGAGTACATATATTTACACACGTACACGCGCACACACACACACACATATATATATATATACTACACATATTCATAAATACATACATACATACGTACATACATACATCCATGCATGCACATGCATACATACATACATACATACATACATACATACTTACTTACTTACATACTTACATACTTACATACTTACATAATTACATAATTACATAATTACATACATACATACATACATACATACATACATACATGCGTGGTCTGCCTGCAGAGGCTCCTTTATCAAGATCCTAGGCGGCTTTCCTGGCTTCACGGCCTAAAGTCTTCCTTCAGAGTCTTCGGCAAAACATTTTTCACAGCTCCTGCAGCGGGAAAAGGGGGGTTAGGGAATGCGATGCCTTTGGTCCCCCAAACTTGCCTCTCGCAACCCCATAGCCTAAAGGCTCAAACCCCAACTGACCTCATGCACGAACCTACAGGCTTAAGCCAACTTGAGAGTTTTCGGCCCAGTGCTCCGCAAGATTTTTAGACTCAAGCTTTGGGACCTAGAGAAGGATTGTGGGCCAGGCAACTTTGTCACTGGAAACTTGCCGAGCCACCAACAAAGGCCCCAAGAATCTGCAAATGGGAAAGAACCGAGGACCTCGCTGCAGCCTTTGCATGTCGAGACCCTTCCTGAGCCAACGGGGACTGAGGATTCAGGGTCGGCACTTAGGCCGGGGTTTCAAATCTTTCGGTCCGAGTTTACGAAACCCCATCCAACCGTACTGCTCGCACCACTAAACCAATCGACTTCCCCTTCCTGGGCTGCTATTCCTGCGCTGTCCAACAACACTACTTTGTTTTCAGGCGGAGGGAATTGGAAGCGCCCACGAGCTAGTCGAACATCTTGCCGCATAGCTAATATGACGTGTACTCCAGGCTGGTGCAATATTATTAGTATAGTGCAGTTATATCAGGAGGATCAGGGAATATTGTAAGTTGATATCCCGACTTCCTTACATCCCCGCAGTACCCCACACCTCAAAGCCCAGATGCTGGAGGATGTGAACCCTATGAGTGAAGCCCGCATGTGCCAAGCTTCGGTGAGGTCAATGTAGAGCGAACCATGACCGCCCTCGGTTCTTGGGCCAGTTTCCGGTAGGATTTAGACTGACCGTATAGGCAGACTTAGTTATCAGCATCAGCACAGAAGGGTGACGCTACACAAAAAGGATGTTCGGATTTCGGAGTTGGCAGACCCACAGATTGCGGCCAATGGACGCGGGGAGGGGCGACAGGTCCATCTCACGAACCTCGACTTTCCGACCTGGCAACGTCAGGATAGTTGAAACCGAAAAGATCCTAAAAGGGATCTTGAAAAAGAGCATGCTTCGGGGCGAGACAAATTTCCAACAACGACAAACGCAAAACCAGAAGCGTCTGCGAAACTATTTGACGTCGGGCACTTTCGCCACGTTCCAAATCACAACCCCTGTCGGCTGGGCCTCTCTCTAGACCCGCGCGCCAGGCGATCGCGGATCGGAGGCCTTCCGTGCTCAAGTTGGGTTGCTGCAGGGGCATGCAAGCTTCCGGAATCTTGAAGAGCTTTGGAGCCTGAACCCTGCATCCCACAATATGAAATCTTCAATCCCAATGTTCCAAACTGCAAAGCTTAACCTCGTAATCTTCGATCGCAAATCCTAAACCCAACTTCAAGCTCAATCCCGCAGAGAAACAAAAACTTCCCCAACAGCCTGTGCCCAAAACCGGGAACCGCTTAGGGCTTCGATGAGCGAAGCCTTCTTCTACCTCGTGCTGCTCATCCTCGGTCGACTTCCTCATAGGGGTTTGTTGGCAAAGGGCAAAGCTGGTAGTGAGTACTGAATAGCTAGTCAGGACTAGCATTAGTATCAGCATCAGTTTCAGTCACAGTGTCAGGAGAAGTCGTAGAAGTAGAAGCAGAAGTAGAAGTAGAAGTAGGAGTAGGAAACCCTCTTTTTCTGGGCCAGGAAACGTGAGCTGCTGGTAGTCCAGGCCCTTGATCTCAAGCACCAAGCCGGCCTGTTGGCTGATGATACAGGGGCCTGAATAAGTAGAACAAGGTCGGTGTACGGCGCAACACTAACTTACAGGAACATGTTCGAAATAAATGGCGGGCATTTGGGGCATTCGTGGAATTTGGCAGCAGAAATTCACAAACTGCCGAGGGCTTGGGGTTTTGGGTTTAAGGCCCGGGGTTGGTGTCAAGGCTTGCGGGGCTTTACGCCTGTAGCTCCGGCACACCTGAGGGAGATAGCAACCCTAAGCCCTATACACCCAAAAACCCGAAACCCTAACGCGTGAACGTATATATCTTGAGACGCCCTCGTAGCTCCTGTCAGGTCGCAGCCTCAAGCTTGCCTTTACGCATTCGCATCTGCCTGCATTGTGGTGTCGAGTTCTTCGTCTTTTGTTCGTGCTGGGGCTGGGCCGTGTAAACCACAGACGTCTCAGACACGCCACTTTGTTACAGATATTCTTCGGGCTACACGCCCATAAAGGCGCCATTTTGTTACAGAGAACCTCCGGGTATGACAAGCCATGCCGCACAAAAGTTGGTCAACGAAAGTGCCATGATGTGCAACGCTGGCGCAAGTCACGCTCAGAGCAGTTGTCCTAGGCAACAGCTTTCCAGTGCACAAAGGATGAGAACAGCCTTGTCTGTGCCTGTTGAGTAAAATATCTTGGTCGTGCCGCGCGTTGTCTGTGCCAAGTGTCGCTGAGCCTTCGGGTGGTTGCGGTGGGTTTGTTGTTTTTACATAACGCCGAGGTCTTGGACCAGAGATGACCAGAGCTTACTTGTATACGAGAGAAGCTGCGGAGAGGCACAGAGCCTCACTAGCAACATCACCTGAAGACGGCTAAGGGTTTTGGGTTTAGTGGTTTGGGGTACATGGTTTTTGGGTTTAGGGCTTCGGGTTTAGGGTCTTTGGGCTTAGGATTTGGGGTTCCAAGCCGTTACCGGAATTAGCCCGAAACATCTTCCTTCTTTTGTCGGCACGGTGGTGTGATTGTCAGGTGCCGGAGCTCTACAAAGGCGTCTGGGTTGCTTGGGCCTCGCCTCTAGATGAAAGGCACACCCTTCAGTTTGGAACGAGGGGATCCTTGCATCCTAACAAAACTACGGATGGATATTCCAACACTGCCAAACCCGACGCCCAAAGCATCCCAACTTACTGGAACCTTTGGAAGTACAGAGTCATAAAGCCCCAAGGATAACTTCACAATACTGCGACGAAACGGTGACTTCCAAACTTGGTTCTGCGTATGCTCTTGTTCCCTCGTTCCTGCAGCAGGGCAGGCTGCTTCAGAGACCTTCCTCTGCTTCAAATCACTGAGTGGCCGTAATTCAAAAGCTTTCGAGACCCGTCTCCCAGAGCAAAGACGTGAATGAATCCTGACGTCAAGCATACCCGGACTTTTGGACTAAGCAAAGCAATGGCAGACAAAAAGGCGTTGGCGCAGCTGCTTCCGTAAGGATGGAAATTCCGAGAGAGGGTTGATGATCTGCTGCTTCGGAGATCGAGACTCTGCACTGGGTGCTCGCTTAGCGAAGGTAGCGACGTAGCCCCTAAGCCTAGCGACCTTCCACCGAGGCATGTAACTCAGCCAACCGTCGCCACAGGAACTGCCTTTGCCTTTGTGTGCTGCTTCGATCCTTCACTCCAGACCCAAGTGAGCGCAACAACATAAGGATCCCGAAAAACCTTCTCTGGACTGTCTCCGAGCGTGACGCTCACTGCTACATGCGGATCCTCATGTTTATGTGCTCTTTCAGGTCGTTAATCTAGGCCCGATTGGACATCAAACACGCTGGCTGGAGGAGGATGTCTTTCCCCGTCTCTGTCAGTCTGTCTGTCTGTCGATACTGGAAATACGCTGCTAGTACTGGCTTGTCTTGTAGCCTTATTAAGGGTCACGTTTATATTCTTTAGCTGCTCGTCCTTAACTATATAACATGTTGATGTACATTTTCGTTCTCATTAATAGACATCGTATACCGGTTCTACTTATGATACTTATGAGTAAGTCTACTGTATTCTGTTTGTTGGTTCACGGCCAAGAGTCACAGGCAGCTCGCCGCTTCTCTGGCATCGGTCCGGTCCGATAGAAGATCCAGGACCTCCTGGTGCCCGCCAGCTTCAGCCTCCTGCACAGGCGTGGCACCTTGACCTCCGCGGGACTGCAACAACGGCGCAGAGGTATGCAATGGTATACAGGTTGAGGCAACCATGCCAAAATTTCATGCGAACCAGATCAGCTTGCATCTGGCAATACAGGGGCCTTAATAATGCTTAGAATGGAGTTCTGGGCACAAGTATCCTACAGTACGTTCATACAGTATCTGGTTAGTATCTACTGGTGGCGTCCACCCCTGTAGCAGACTGAGGATGAGACTGTCCAGGCGCTGCATGTCGGCTCCCGCTTCGAGGAGCGCATTTACCAGGGCAGCTCGACCCAGCCGAGCAGCGATGTGGGCCACGCTGCTGCCCCTCCCATCCAGGACGTGCATATCGGCACCTGCCTTCAGGAGCTGCTGGACTGCTTCGAGATGGTCCGACCAAACCGCTGTGAACAAGGCGGTCTCACCGTCGTCGTTGCATCGATCTGGATCTGCACGGGCTTGAAGCAAGGCTCCGACTATGGCCACGTCACCCTGGGTTGCCGCTGCGTGCAGAGGTGTGTTGTTGGACTTGTCTGCAACATCTGCATCAGCTCTGCACTCGATCAGAAATCGAACCACCTCGGAGAATCCCAGCCAGATCGAAGACAAAAGCGGGGTGTCGCCTGTGGCATCGGCCTTGTTGACATCAGCCGATGCTTTCGCCTTCACCAGAAACTCCACCATGGGCAAATGCCCCTGGGCCGCTGCAGCATGCAGGGGCGTCATTCCATCGGAGCTCGTCCTCTGCACATCTGCCTGCGCATCCGCCAAACAGCGTGCGATGTCCACGTGCTGCGAGTGGATTGCTGCAAGCAGCGGAGCTTCGTGCTGCTGGCCCTGATCCACCTCATGCGAGCCGACTCCGCATCCTACTCGCGCTGCTCTTGCTTGATATACTATGACATACAATAAGTATACTACTTCATGCTGTATCATACTTTCGTATACCATTGTAAATCGTATACTATAATAGTTACTATAATGACATACTGTCAGGTCAATGGGTCTAAAGTCCACTTTCTCGACTTCCCTCGGATCCCTCGGTACCTGGGCTCGCTTCTCCACGAGCAGGCGGACCATGCGGGCGTTGCCCCGCTGGACGGCGGCCAAGAGCGGCGTCCCCTGGGAAGCATCGGCCTCGTGGAGATCCAGTGACTTATCGGCTCCAGGGTCCGGCATTAAAATCCCTAGTTATTATTAATGAATAATGATTATTATTTTGTTATTGATTATTATTATCTTAAATTAAGATTATACAACTGCAACCGTGAGTCAGAGACCGTCTTACAAGTTTGTGTACCCGGTTCCCCCCTGCATGCGTGTCATGCGACGGGGAAGCTCGGACCTGCCTAGCTGTTGCACACTGCCAGCATACCAACCCCAAGAGTCCGAAGAAGAGTCGGCTTAGGGAAATGCGGTCCCAAATCATAAATCCCAACTCCTGAATGCAAAGATATGGCCTTGTTCGGGTCTGCGTGTGCATCGAGTAGGGCACTCACGTCTTCGACGTGGCCCCAGCGGGCGGCGGCGCGCAAGGGAGTCACTCCCTGGCTGTTGGGCTGGTCCATGTCCGCGGAGGCTTTGAGCAGTAGGCGAACGACTTCAGTACTGTATCTGCCCCCACCACTTACAGCTGCGTGCAGGGGCGTGTTCCCTAACCAATCCGGCTGGTCAGTGTTGGCTCCAGCATCCAGCAAGAAGTGCACGACTTCGAAATGCCCATGAGCAAGGTTGTAGGCGGCGACTGCCTCGTAGAGAGCAGTACGGCCGTTCCTGCCAGTGGAGTTGATGTCCGCAAGGGCCCTGTGCAGCAGCTTCACGATTTCGTGATTCCCTTTGCGACTGGCTTCACACAACATCGGCGTGCCGTCAGGGTATGTGCAAGCAGCATCATGGGGCTTCTGCAAAATCTTCTCTACCTTGCAGACATCTTCCCGGCGTACGGCTGCCAACAAGTCCCGCTCACAATGGGTGACCAGCGGCAGAGTTACCAGCTGGATTTCTTGCGGCTTGCCAAGCTCATGCCAGGACTGTTGATCTGCGAGGACTATCCCAGAGCTCACCAACTTGATGCCGAAGCTGGAAAAGTTCAGAATCTTGGACAGGCGCTCTGTGACCTCGCCAACTAAAGAATTCGAGCCAGAGAAAGTGTCTGGGTGAAGCTCTACCACCACGTCCCCTGCCATGTTGATGAACTTGAGCATTCTGCCGGAGGCGGCTGCGATCCGATCTGACAATCATAGCATCGGCAGCCGAGGGAAGATGGCATGCTACACATCTGAGCTGCAAATGCCACGGTCAGGACGGGCAGAACCCTGTGGATCAAAGAGGCCGAGGAAACTAACTACTAGTCATCTTGGCATCCGGGCGAGGTATGCGAGTCAATTCAAACAAACCCCCATCCTCCTAAACTTCCAGCTCTGACGGTGTCCAGCAGGAAGCCTCCAGAAACGCGGACCCTAAACTCTGAACCCTGAAACCCTGAACAGAGAACGGCCTGCCGCGCGGGCTCCTTCGGAGCAGGACTGCTGCTGCCGGCGGTTCCTGAGAAAATATACTATACTGGAATATAATCTGAGGCACCATAGTCTCGAATTGATCTACTATCATCTAAGAAAACCTACTCTGCTATAGTATAATAGACCATTCTGGTAGCAATCCGCCAGAAACCAAGGCCCACGGCAAGTTCCAGAAAGGCAGCCTGGAGAATTATGGTGCGAGATAAAGCAAAGCACTCAATATCCTCGGTGGTCATGAAGATCCTTAAGGAGGTTGCTTTCAAGGCTAGTAGGAAAAGGAGCAGGAGGAGGAAGAGGAGGAGGAGGAGGGACGGGCGCCCACGCATTTCCCCGCCCCCGACGGCTCCGAAAGTGGTCTTTACACTTTGCATGACTTTCGTTGCCGCAAGGAAGACTGATTGGGTTCGTAATCCACCACACCCGGGCAGATTCTTCTTGATACCCGTTGCAGATATAGGGATATTTGCCAACAATAGACCCCTTGTGCAACCCAACTGGCGACCTCTGTAGGACAAACCCCCCGTGCTTTAGCAAAGCCTCGCATCTCAAGGGGCAATCGGACCTAAGGCCCAATGAACAAACCCCGAGACAATAGTATACTGTGATGTTTTGAAATGTTACATACTGTAGTATGCTAAACATGCCATGAACACCAGAACAAACTATAGTGTACTGTAAACTATACTGTGCTACAAGATACTGTACTACAGCATGGTATACCATAACATACTGCCACCGAATTAACTAGAATACAAAACTAGACTCGATAAGACTAGAGTATACCGGACAAGACTCTTGTACTAGACCGAACTAGCTTGAACCATGCTATGCTATGCTGCACTACACTATGCTATCATGTGCAGTAGAGCTGCGAACCGAACCGCAAACCGGAACGGAACCGCCAGCGACTGTCCATGCGTATGGAAACGGTTCAAGACCCATCCCAGAACGAAGCGAACCGGAACGAAACACGGCTTGCTTGAATATAGCATAACATACTCTGGTGAGTTTTAACCTACGACAATATGCTGAGTATCATGTATGACCAAATACTATCATGTACCATCTCATCGCCTAACTTACTATACAGTCATATAAAAGCTGCAGCCCACCCCGGGCCTGTCTGCTGCCAGGGAAACCAGAAGGGCAAAGCCGCAGCAGTCGTGACCTCACAAAACTTTCGCAAGGGAGGGTGCCGGGAGGCGGCTTCAGAGTATGTAAGATAGGATTTAGGGTGTTTCGGGTTTGAGGTCTAGGAGGGGCCTTCAGAATTGGAGTAGGGTTTTGAAGGATACTGCAGAACGAATACAGGAGCATCAAAGGGAAGTACTACTGCCAATTCCCCCCACCCCAAAATTAGGGGCAGGCCATCTCGGCTGGGAGGATCTGGGCTCAGGTTGCAGGGCCCAGCGTTCCTGTCGGTGTGTCTGTCGCGAAACAATAGGTCCACCCGCACTCGGCACTTCCCCAAGATCTCGTGACCTCTCACCACGAGATTTCTCCGACGTACTCTCGGAATAGGGACAAGGAAGCGGCGGTGGTTGACGTCATGGTCGTTGAGGTGAATGTCCTGCGAAAATGCCCATGTCTTGGCGGGTTTGCTGCTTCGGTGCTTCGATTCTGTCGCTCGTGCTTCTTCAGGGCACGTTTGCCCAGTCCAACTCAAAGGACGGTGGCGTGATGAGGCGAGTCATATGCGAGCGGAGTTCGGACTTAAGGGGGCTCCTCGTTGATGGGATGTACAACATCGCAGTGGCCGACGTCCAGGTGAGCGTGGTGGCCTCGGCACAACGCAAGGATGCAGTGATGCGATCCGGCGAAGGCAGATGCAGCATCAACTCGGCTTCACGACCGCCACACCACACCATCTCGACTGCTGAGCTCGGCAACTCATGGTTTCGAGTCATATGCGTTCGAGCCCTCGACAAAGTCCCGAATTCCGGGTGCCCGGACCGTGTTCGTTGTGACAGTGGTTGCTGTGACAGTGGTTGCTGTGACAGTGGTGGCAGTCCTCCGGGGTGCGAACTCTCCGTCCGAACCACAGTAAAATAACCATCATGATTCTTACCATGCGCTTTGTACGACTAGCATTGTTCTGTCCTGCATGCTTTTATTTGCTTATTCTGGTTTGTTCCCCGTTATAGTTGCCATTTCAAGTCAATCGGCCTTGCACTGGGCCATGCTAGTCTTACTTAGGGCACTTTGTATCTGTTCCTGGACTATTGAAACACGATCCTCCGAAGGAAATGCAACCTGGCAACATCACCCAATCCCCAAAATCCCTGAAAAAGACGACCTGCATGATGTTCCATGTACATTGCTGTGGCCCTGGTCCTCGTGGGCTCAGCAGTCCAGGTGACGGAGGTCCACGTTACGGACGTCCACGGTTGAGTTGTTGCCTTGAGCTTGGCTCAAAGGAATCGAACTGGGATTGTCACTGCCCTGCGACGGAGTTGAAGCCTCGACCGCAAAAGCCTAAATTAGACAAGAAGGTCTGGCCCTGTTTCTCGGTGCGCCGGACCATGGACATTCCTGGCTTGCGACCCTTAGATACTAGCTACATCCGGCAGCATTTTATCGACCGGCAGGATGCCAGAAAAGCCTGGCAGTAGATGTTCTGTGTGAACTGGGCTCCATGCTGTGGTGACTGTGGCGGTCCTGATAGGTGGAGGCTGCTTGAAACACCACAGCAGCTTCCGCCTTCAGTCTCAACGGGCACACTGAGCAACAACATGTGCGCACAGCTCAAGAACTGACCCCACCCGTCCTGGTAGGTGGCATGTAAAAAGTAGCAGTGATGGTAGTTGCCTCCCGGTCCCGGAACTGGGACGAGTCCATGCCCACACACCCGGAAAGAGTTTCCGGATTTGATACCTTTCACCCCTGAGCCCCTGCTCCCGAAGCGGGGAAGGTTGGGGTGTTTGCCTGGCTTTTGACTTTGGCCTCACTAAAGAGGCACGAGCAGTAATACTCTCGTCGAAAGTACGGCTGTTTCAACGCGTCTGGCTCAAATTGATGTCATCCTGCTGCATTTTCGAGAATGCTGGGGAGTTTTAAACCCATGCCATGCCTTTCAAACCTATGCAGACAAGAAGTGCGCTGCCTCTAGAAGAAATGAGGTCTAAACGCGAAGCCGCCCTCTCTGCCTGTGACGTGGTTGCCGTGGAGTTCACCAAGGCTCCCGCTGCCAGGGCTGCAACCGGCAGCCGGTGCACCTGGCGGGAAGGGGGATTTGGGCTCATATCATCACTGAGACCCTTGTATGATCAGGGTCTTAATGATTAGGATAGAGTTGTGCGCAGGTCTACTATACTATATAAAAATCGTAGACGGCTTTGGGGGCTTGTGGTTAGTGGTGACCCGGTGAGCTGTCGGCTGCAAGACTTCACTTCAGGCGATATGCCAAACCTACAAAGTGGCAGTCGAATGCAGCTGAGCCAGCCTTCGGCGAGTGTGGGGTCCTCAGCAAAACTCCAGCACATGATGCCAGCACGGAGCGTCTGCAAACTACACAGAAGCACAGAGCATCTGCTACACCAGCTACGAATCCTCGAAGCCCATGAATTGCGATATTGCATTCAGGGTTACGGAGCCCTTGCACGAGCTACCAAAGGTCATCCAACAGGTATGCATTGGAGGGCTAACGGGCAGACTCGTTCAACCAGACCCGTGCACCTGTCGAACCCCGAAAAGGCATCTCCCCAGTCCTCTCAGCTTCGATCGCTGCACAAACCGAGGCATTTTTCGGAAACTCTGAGACGACACCTGTGGACCCCAACTCACGCAAACCTCCCCTGCAAACCTGGTGGGGGTCGAAAGCACATGAAAGATCTGAACCTGCCAGGCTACAAAGCCAACCCCGCGCCCATACGCTAAGCCGTTAAACCCTGAACCTCTAACTCCCGAATGCTCTTCTGCCACAGTGTCGGGGGCAACTGCAAGTGCGCTCTGCTGCGGTTGCCAGACACCTGTCCGCTAACCCTGACATCTGAGCCGTACTAGCAGTAGCAGCAGTGGTAGCATAGTGGTACTAATAACAACGGTGACAAATAGCTTCAGTGGTGGGAATAGTAATAGTCGAAGTAATCGTCATAGTCAAAGTAGTGTCATAGTCGTCATAATAACATTACAAGTGCTAGTACTAGCACTACTGCTGGTGCTGGTTATAGTACTCGTGATAGGACCAGTAGTACGAACAGGAAAAGGACGAGAAATACGCATAGGAATTGGACGACACCAACAACAACTACTACTACTACCACCACCACCACCACCACGACAATTCCGAAGACGAGGACGACGATACAGCCGGCGGCAGCGACGGCAACGACTGCTAAACTACGGCTGCCAGCACCGGCACCACACACCTACAGGCAGCACTGTTTCTTCGACTCGTACGGCTACTTCCGTTGCTGCTGCGCCATGGCCGGGCCCACACACGCACAAACACACACTTACACACACGCACACACACACACACTCTCTCTCTCTCTCTCTCTCACACACACACGAACGCGCACGAAAACAAGCACGCAGGCAGCGGGCTGAACGTGGGATCGTCGAAAACTTGAAGTGTCAAGCAGTCGCGGCAAGGGCAGCCTGTCCGCGTTGATGCCAGCCTACAATCCTCAGACCTGGCTCCGACACACGCCTCTTGCCTCGCAGTAAGACCCAAGCCCTTCGCCGTCAATTCCCAAAGCCTACAGCACCCATGCCTATAGATCCTTCGAATTTCCGGTCCAGTGGCATTATGATCCCGAAGCTGCAGCGGCCCGCCGCGCTTCCTGGGATCCTCCGAAGCATCTTCCTGGAGCTTTTGACAACGTGCATGGTGCCAGTGTGTGATTTGGCCGAGGATGGTCACAGAACACCAATGAACGTAACTGCCGCTTCATGTCATGCGAGTGCAGGTCCCTGACAAATCCCCTCGGCAGCAAAACATGCGAAGGACGTATGTAAGACCCTGTGCTCGCACTCACTCACTCGGTGCTCCCATTCCGACGGAAAGCCTTCTGCACAACATGCTCGAAGCCTGCAATCCCTAAACATCCCTAAACCGTAAACTTTGCCCTGAAGCCTTGGGTCCACAAATTCTGCTCGACCTGGGGTCTGAACCTTATATACATACTCGCCGCACCCGAACACCTAACGCCTGCGAATTGGACATCCAGGCTCACCTTCTCTGTGCTTGCAGCCTTCACTGTGGCAGCGCTGAGGCCTCTCCGCACAACTTGGATACAGGGGCTTCTTGAAATCAACGATTCCTTTGCAATCGTCCATTAGGGTTGTTGAATGTATTTTGGGGGGTGCATGAAGGGGGGCATCTTAACAGCAGGGACGGATTCTACAAGGGTTGCATACCTTTGGAGGTGTTTATGGAAGGGCGTTCTTAGAAGTAAGAAACTCCCTTTTCAAGGTTCACAACGGTTTTATGGGGTTCTATGGCGGCTTACAGAGTCTTCCTAAAAAAGTGGAAGGGTTTTACAGGGTTGTACAGTGCTTTACAGGCTTCTCAGAACAAGGGACTCCATTGTAGGGCTCATTCGGCATACGGGGTTTTATCGTGATTTGTAGGGTTGTGTTTGTACATTTGGACTTTAAAGATGAAAAAAGGGTTGATGAGTGGGTCTCCAGGGTTTTGTATGGAGTCGTTTCTCAGGGGACGCTAGTTTCAAGGGTTCGCACGGGGTCTTACAGACATTAGGTCCATTAATGGGCTTGGCTAGTTCCTGCAGACCTCGTACAGCGACCAAACAAATTTAGACCCTCCCAAGCATGAACCACGGAAGACCCTTCGTACCCGGGCCTGCTGCGGCACCTGCACCCAGCGCCTGCAAAGTGTGCTGGGCGCCGTGGTTCAACGCCTGGCGTGGGCATGGAACGGGAAAGAGGTTTGTCTTTCGCATGCCTAGCTTCAGAAGGGTGGGGCGCAATGTGCAGGGGGGCTGCATTCCTTCCACCAGCACGGTTGAGTCCGCAACCCGGTTTCTGACAATGTGATACAGTCCATACGAGGGGGGCACCACAGCCGGCGGCATGACCGCACCCAAATGCTTTCCGTCGAGAGATGCCCACCTGCGCCGCGATTGCAGCCTGGGCCGGTGCGACAGCGAGGCCTGCCCAGAAGAAAAGCAAATGAAGATGACAGGGCCGCAAATCAACATTCTGCCCGCCCTGCGCAGTCTCTTCAAGTTCGGCTTTGGTTTATGTTCCTGAAGCCGTGAAAGAACGCATTCAGATTCATGCCTCCGTAGTTGCCAGCCGCCCATGCGATCAGCTCTGCGCTGCTTTGCTTGCTTTCGAAGAAGCCTGGGCCTTACCCGCACCGTTCTCTCACATGCTCCGCGCCTCCGGCTGCGTAGGTCGGCGGTGCCTGGTGTCCAGCTGGAGCTGGGGCCTGGGAGTGAAAGCTGAAAGCACCCGAACACGTGCCAGCTTGGCGGATATTTCGCAAGCTAACATTCGATCAGGCTCTGGCCTAACATTGACACTGCGTGAATGCGGAATCAGTACGCTTCTCCCTCCCTAGCTCTCCTTTGAGGCAGTTCTGGCTCCAGTCTCGCTCTTTCTCTGTCTCGCTCTCTCTCTGTTCCTCTTTCTTTCGCCAGGGCTATGGGCTAGAGGGAAGCCCCCCTAGCCCGCACGCTGTGGCGCCCCCGACCGTGTTGGAGGGGCAGGAAAGACGCAACTACACCACCAAGGCAACTATGAGAAAAGAGGAAGAAAATCATACAACACCAATGGCAATATAACCAACCCACAAGAAGTATGCAGCACGTTGCCTTTGCATGGGAGTTTCGCCTCGGCCGACTTCTGTCCCTCTCTCTCTCTCTCTCTCTTTCCCTCTCTCTCTCTCTCTCTTTGTGCCGGGGGTAAGGGGGCGCCAGGCGACCCACGTAGCGGTAACAAACTAAGCAACCCCCCAAATGACAAAGGTTTGTTCGCCCGTCTCCTGCATGGGCAACCGCCGTTCTTGAAGCGCAGCAATCAGGCCGAGTTATCAATGCCAGCATGTTCAGGTACAACTGGCTGACCGAAAAAACGACGACAGTGTGTTCGGCTCGGGGCGCCCTTCGCGTCCTAAGAAGAGTCTTGACTTGCAGGTCTCCAGTATCACTATTCTACTGCTTTACACCTGTAAGAAGGTTTCCCATGGGGGTCTCGCTTGCTGGAAGTGAAACGCTACCGAGCCTGGACACACTGACAAGCTAGCTGACTCTTAGTAGACTCTAGACTCTCTCTCTCTCTCTTTCTTTGTCTCTCTCTCCTGGGCATGGAGGCCAGCCAAGGCCCCCGACTGCAAGCCTGCCCGGGCTGCAAGCCCACCCGTGCTGTTGGCGGCAACGGGGCATGGAAAGGCTCTTTCTCTATCTCTAGCTCTCTCTTCTTCTTCTTCTTCGGCAGGGCTGTGGGCCAGGGGTTTCCCCCTAGCCCGTGCGCTACTGCGCCCCCGACCGTTATGGTGGGGCATGGAACGAAATGCGAACTCCACAAGGCCACTGGAAGTAAGGGGAACATGTGTGTGCAAACAACGGCAAACTGCAATAACGCGACGAACAAGGGGCAATGTCCCCCTGAGTGGCTGTAGTCTTTGTGGGTTCCAGAAGCTATGCGAAGACGAGCGAAGTTGAAAAGCCTCAGTTTGCAGTCCATTCAGGAACGAACCAAGCCTACCGGATCAGCAACACCAAGACCCTGAACGGACATGGTCACTGTGGCTACCTGGGAGGTTCTCCGTTGAGGTTAATTGGGCAAGCAGCGCAAAGGCAACAAACACGATTTAGGAACAGAGAAACTAAAGGAGTGGCCCGATAGGGGAGAACCCCCTACGTCCCTACATAAAAGTCGTCAGCGTGTGTCCTGGCTGAATTCAAACACCCGGCACTGTACGTATTGAGAAATTTTGCCTCGGAGCGGAGGCACGGCAAAGAGAGTGTGGTACGGCTCCAGCGGCCCGTCTAGTGTACACCCGGTAGGGTTCATGGGATGTTACCCCCCAGACTGAAAGGACTCGATTCGGGAAAAGTTGTTTCGCAACCTTCGGTATGCGAGAAACGTGCAAGCCAGCACACAAAAAGCGGAGCGGTTTTACAAGGTTTGGCGGGGTTTGTTCCCTGGTGAGAAAAAAGGTCTCTCTCTGGCATACATCCGGGCCCCGAGTCCTGTCTCTTCTGCGAGGGATTTTCCCCTCTTGTCTGCGGCCTGCGGGGTGGTGCCCCCTGCTTCTGCTGCTGTCAGCCATTGTAATGGCCAGGTCGTAGTGTGAGGGTTGCCTTCTCGGTGAATTCGAGAGAGCGTCACGTCGCACACCCCGGACAAAGGAAAACACAAAGGAGCCCTTGGAGTAGTCGACGGTCGAGGTACTCCCCCGGGAGGATGCCGGTCAGGGAGCTGTGGCCAATTTCCCTAAGGTTCAGGGGGATTGCCGTCGGGGAACGTTGCACACCGAGGTCCCTGGCAGTAGCGATGAACTTGAAGAGCTCAACCTTCACTATGTTGGTGCACAGCAATGGCGGCGCAAAGCGACCCTACCAGGCGGGGCCACTGAGATGTGGCGGGTTTGCGACTCAAGCACTGCTGGGGAAAACAGCGGGAGCTCCCCCAGGGGGTACACTCGGGTTAACTCCGTGTCTCGCCCTCCAATGCAAGGGGGGGCAACAGTTCCCCAAGCAAAGGATGCAGTACTTGAGCCAAAATGGCTACCTCTCTCTCGCTCTCTCGCTCTATCTCTTCTTCGCCAGAACTTAGGGAGCTCTATCTCTCTCTCTCTCTCTCTCGCTCGGGCATCTCCTGGAAACAGCCGTCAGATAATCGCAAACATAAACTGATAAGCTGTCGCAAAAACTCTCAAGTGCCGGTATCACAACCCTAGAGTCAGCACTGCTGGCACTCTGAAGGACCCTCTTCCCAAAGACTCTCTGATGCCAGCCATCCTCCTGGATGCACCTCTCCCTCACTTGCTGTCGCCAAACTCCAGCAGCTACGGCAGCCCAGCAGCCGAGACGTCGGGCGAGCGAAGGGCGATGAAGAACCTTCGGAAATGGAGTGCATGAACATGTCGAACCGCGATGTACTGGCGGGCCTACAATCACGAAGCTGCTCGGCTTCTACTATGCTTTTCAATCCTGCAGCAACCGGAGCAGAACAGGCCCTTTACCTGTCCTGAACCAACAGACGGATGTGTTTTAGTATTGGGAGGGCGCAGCTCCAGGTGGCTGAACCCGAAACAACGGCGTCAGTGTTATCTTCGTCATTATAGTTGTCAGCTTTGTTTCTGCTATGACTATGACTCTGACGCTGACTCTGACTCTGACTCTGGCTCTGCATCTTACGGTTACCATTGCGAGTGCTAGTAATATTGGTCCACCACCGCTACCACTACCACTACCACTACCACTACCACTACCACTACCACTACAACCGGCACCACTACTACCACCACTACCACCACCACCACAACCACCACCACCACCATGACTCTGGCGTTTGCTCTTACGATTACGATTACGGTTGCCATTACGATTCCGACCACCATTACCAGTACCATTGCTACTACGACGACGAAGACGTCGACGACTACGAGGACTAAGACGACGTCTACGACTGCGACCGCGACTGCCACTGCGACTACGACTGCGACTATGATTACGACTCCGACTACTACGACTTAACGACAACGACGACGACGACGACGACGACGACGCCTGCTACAGCCACTACTGCTACAGCTACCAGTAGTAGTACTATTACTTCCTCTTCTTCTAGACTCCTGCTGCTGCTACTACTACCACCACCACCACCACCACCATCACCACCATCACTGATACTATTGCTATGGTTAGTACGAATACTATGACTTTCACTTCTACTAATACGGCTATTATTGCCAATATTATAATACTACTACGACTATAAATACTATTATTATAATATTGTTCTTTCTGTCGCTAAGTATACTCTCCATAGCTGTCTTTATCTATGCTATATCTACATCTGTATCTAGACCTAGTCTAGACCTAACATCTGTATCAATATGTCTAATATATCCATGCCCATCTCATCTATATCCATACATTTTGTTTATGTCTACATACACGCACACACCCTGAAGGATTCCGCGCAACACAACCCAAAAGAGTGGAGGGGGGCTCGGAATCGCTTGAAACCAAGGAGCGTCCGGCCGGTCCAAGCGGCCCCCATGACGCTTCCTGCCAGGAGACCACGAGATTTCCCAAATCCAAGAGATGGACAACGGGCCGGGTAGGGGGGGGTGTTTGAGTGCAGAGGCCGAGGTAGAAAGCATCTTGCGCATGCTTTGCTGAGCATGGATCGCAGCATAGACTGACAGAGGGTCAGTATCCTTCGTCGCCCTATACTGTTCCAGAGTTCCAGAGTTCCAGACTCGTCAAAGGCTCGTGAAAGTTGAGGCCCTGCAATTTCGTTCGCTCCAACTTCAGTTTCTGCTACGAGGTGCATTGCTTTTTGAAGCTTCTTGAGCGCAAATACTGTGGCTAGCAGTTGCTGTGCTCTTCAACCTCATCTTTCCCTCTAGCACACCTTGGCGTGCCACAGCCGTGAGCTTCAAGGTCACCTGGCAACATGGGATCTTTGCCAGTGCCGCTCGTCTGGGCTCTCCGGATGTCTCCATGCGAGATGAAACGTAGCAAGGATGTCTCGGTTCTTCGAAGAGATTTACTTGAGGCTTCAGGTCTTTCACAGGTTGCTTGGGGATGCTTGGGGTCTCGACTTTGCCATCTGAGACCCATGAAACAATGAGACTTGACGAGGGAGGCATGCATGCTTCTAAGTAGGAGAGCGTCAGATGCCAATGTTCCACGCATCATTTCCAATTGCTTTTCCTTTCCCTGAGCACCACAAGATCAGAAGATTCCAGAAAGAGTGGCTTCACAAAACACTCCGCGAAAGCCCAACATTCAATCTTCAAATTCCGGCGTGACCCTCGCTTAAGTGACATGCCTCCGATGCATGCGAGTAGGCCACCACCGGCGCTCGTCCGCGCGGAAGCACCTGTGCACGGATGGTAAGGACATCTTCTGTGTTAAGACTCTGCCTACCCACTTCATCTCTTGGCCAACTTCTCCAGCCCGTCCTTTCAATTATATAAGATGCCCTGGGCAAGAAGGGCAACTCTGCCTGTCCACCACCGCGGTCCCAGGATTTGCTTCGGTTGTGCCAAAGCAGTGCCTGTCAGTCATAATCGTTTCCTTCCACATGGTTAGGATTGTGGAGCAGAATCTGAGCCACAAGACCTAAACCCGGTAACCCTATCTGTATCCCTATATTGGTAACCCTATAACTTCCTCAAACCCGGTTGGATGCTGACATACGTACTAGCGAGGCTGCCCTAACTACGAACCTAACTGGCAGCAGAATGCGGCAAAAGCAAAAGTTCTACCGCTATACCAGTCAGAATTGGAACTGTTACAAACATGGCATTGAGCTGATGACAGTTGAGCATACATTTGTCTATGTCTGTGTGTATTGCATGTATGTATGTATGCATGGATGGATGGATGGATGCCTGTCTTCTATCTTGGAGACGGTATGGGCATGCTGAAAACTTGAATGCTCCGCAAAAAAAACACCAAATGTTGGAGCCTTTGCTGCTTGTCTTGCCGTTACCTGAAACAATCTTCTCATAGCTGCTATTCTTATCGCCCCGACTATGACCATTACTCAGTATCATTCTTCTCCTTGACTCGCAGGTGTCTCTCTGCGCCTGATAGCCCCGCACTACGACCTCCCCGCGCGCAGAGATCTCGGGGGAAGGCTCCTGGCGGTCCCCAGGTTCAGACCACGTGAGAGCGAGTTTGTTGACTGCTGCTTCCGGATGACCCGGGCTTGAGCCCTGGGAACAAGCACACCGGCTGAAACTCCGAGCTCAGGCATTTGCTGGCTAGATCCCACGGATCCACTCCCCCTGCGACGACTGGCGCTAGCACAAGAATCTACTTCTATGGAGACTGCAAGTGTTACGATTCTGAGTGAAACGTTCGAGGAAGCGGGGGAAGAGTCTCCAACGAGCCGCAGGCTCCCACCACAGACCGAGGCTCGTCACTGCCCGCTTCCGGGGTTCGTCTTCAGGGTTCTCGGTTGAATTAGAATTCAGGCTTGAGCGAAGGTTTAAAAGAAGCACGACTAGACCTCAAGGCATTCGAGAACCGACGAAGGCAAGCAATTGAACGGGAGATCCTTGCGTCTGCGCTCAAGCTCGGGTGCATACTGGAATTGATCAGTAGCGGTTTGATTGATGAGCGTCCTGTATGCAGTAGGGTTGTAAGTGTGGTGTTGTGATGCAGGGGGTTGTCCGTCTTCCGTCTCAGGCACCCAGAGCCAACAGCCAATGGACTGGCCGCACGGAAAAAATAGACAGACGGTGACAAGGCCCACCTGGCAATTCGCAAACATGCTCTGATCCCGGTTTCTCCGCAACACCGAAAGACGCCTTTGAGAAGCACGCATACCGAACCAAGCCTCTGCATCAAAGACGGTGACAAAGAGGTGGGGCAGTACAACTGGCCTCTCCCGCATGCCCTGGGCACGCATGGGGCAGCATGAAAGACAAGACAGGGTCAGAGTCGTGCAAAGATGAGGGGCTGCGTCTGTTGCAAAAAGAATCGATTGCAAAACAATCAATTCCTCGCTAGGACTTGGCAATTGGCAAGGGTTGACCATTGCTAAAAGAAAAGATTGCCTGCAGTACACTCACTGCACTCCTTCGGCTTGCGTTTCTGTCCCCATGACATCAAGCCTGAATCTCAGCACACAAACAGAAAACTTGTCCGGGAAGAGCCAGTGGTCAGTGGGACCATGATCAGAACTGCCCCGAGGCACCTCGCTGCCCCAAGTGGTCGAGACGAGCTGCAGCGTCACCTGACGAAAGGCTTTCAGGAATTTCAGACCAGAGGCCACTTTGTGCGTTTGGACGGAAAGTCTAGTTTCCTGTAGTCGGTCCTGCCCGATTGAAACTCAAAGCTTTCCTATCGAGGGGACGACGCCATGAACCGACGTGTTCAAGCTTCACAACGGAGCGCTGGCCCCGAAGAAGCAGAAAAAAGGTATGTTGATCTTTTGTAGGAGACACCGGCCCCAACAACAAAAACAAACATAAATTGAAAACCCCGAGGCACCTCATAGAGTTCGAGTCTGGCAGCTAAGAGCTGGGAGTTCCTTACTCACTTCTGCTTCGTGTGCTGAGCAGCTGCAGCTTGAACTCGGAATCTCTCGATCCGAACTGAAGCTGTACCGCCAAGAAAACCGACCTGCACGAATCGCACACCGGTTCTGAGCCCGCCGAATGGGGCGAAACCCGAATCACGCCTCCGCAGAGTGTCCGCTGGCCACCTCAGTGGCCATTACAGTACATGTGACGCAGGAAATCACAGCAAAGGTGAACGGGAAAGTCACTCCTTTTAACAGTCAAGAAAATGGCAGTCCAAGAATCGTTCACGGCAGCTGCAGGCCGATCCTCGGCCACAGAAAAAAAGGCCGGCAATGGGGGGCGGTCGAGGGCCGCAGAGAAACGACATGGAGGTTGGATGGCACAGATGTGGCCGGAGTGGCGATCACCTCTACAGCTTCAGGCGAAGTTTGTGGATGAGGTGCGCATGATTTTCATGCAGATGTGAAACGGCATGCAAACCTACTGCTCTTGGAGGGTTGGAGACAAATGAGGCAGCTTATGCGTGAGTACTGGAGAGGCCTTGGCCTAATTCGAACAGTCGAACAGGGGTTGGGCGGGCAATACTACAGTCATGCAGGTGTTTACACAAGAACAGTTCGAATGCTGCTATTTCTATCTAATCAGGTTGGGCTCCTGTAGAAGTCTAGCGGATGATGGAAAAACTTGGGAGGCTCGTGCCCATTGGCAAGAACTGAGACCTGAATCCAAGGAAGATGTGAAACAGTGGCGAACAGTAGGACGCACTCGCTTCAGAATCTTCTGAGACATGTTGGCAAATCATGGAAACAAAAGCGCTTGATCTGTGACAGTAAAACTACGCGCGGAGGAGATCGCCCCCACCCCCGCACTTGAAAAAAAGGGTGCCCTGTATCAGCCTTGTTACGCTGAACCATGCCTACACCCGAAACCCTTGAACTTCCAATCACCCAAGCGGATCGACTTGCCAGGCTGCTCCAGCCAGGGCGTTCAGGGAGGAGTCGCCGGGAGTGTAATTCCCCGGTGTTTGGATCACCTGCACCAGCTACAGATTTTGAGGGCTTCTTCGGAAAATGAAGGAACGCTGATGTAGAATCCGAACAAAAGGATTCTTATATAAGGACCCTGAACAGAGACCTCTAGTTTTCTGAAACCCCGATATGTCTCAAAGGAGGCTTCCTGGGCCACTCCGACACTTGGGCTCTCTGGTTGTGTATGCACGCAGAGTAAGAGTAGAGTGCGAAAGCGGGCTCTGATAAAGGAGCGGTAGGAATTGGTTTCACTTCTCCGCTGTCTGCTCGATAGAACTATGGAAGAATGTGCCCAAACAAGTTCGGCCCTTCAGTGAATGCGGCCAACGTTACAGTCCCGGGTAGATTGCATAGAACGAAGAGCAATAACAGGACAGGGGGCAAGGGTCATAGAATAAGCGCTGCAACACTGACTTAGGCAAGCCTCAGTCTCCGCTCCAAAAGCCCCATAGAGGGGCCTTAACAGTTAAAACAAGATTTTGGGTACCCATAATACTATAAATACAATTAGGGACTCTGGGGATTCTTTGGGTGCAGTAGCTATTCAGGCTGCTTCTCGTAGCTCCCATTCCCCGGCTCCGCGCACCAGGTCAACGGAATGACCATGGTAGCTGCAAACATTCACATACCGGATCTCCTGGGAAGCTGAAGCGTCTGTAGGGATATTAGCTTCGGAGGGCCTAGGGCACGAGTTAGCAAGTGGTTTTTGCTTATAGGCAGGAGCGGTATCCAGGAACTGGCAAGATCCAGGCCTCTACCATCGGTGCCTTCAGAATTAGAATAGGGCTGTTACGTATACTGTGGCATAAATGTATCAGGACAATGGGGGGGGGGGGGGGGCAACCGATTGTTCCGACCCTTGTACTATCAGCGTGAAGCTTCATGCTGTCCCAAAAAGGACGCCACAACACTGCGACTGAGATGCAAGAGTCACGAAAAGGTATGGTGCTTGATTAAATTTCACTTGGTCGCTCAAGGACGATGTTGGTTGCTAGTATCGAGGCAACGAACACCTCCGAAAACACCCGCACCAGTTTACGCAAGCGAATGTCTATCCAGCTGCTACCGAAGCTCGGCGAGCTCTGGGCTCCTTTGACTTCTGAGAGACTTCATATTTCTTCACACCCAGATGCAAGAAGAATACCCCATCTTCAAGATGTCTTTCAAGCGTGTCTTGGAAGATTGACGAGTCCCCGGGCCTCCGCCTTCATTTGCCGCGATGGCCCTTTACCCCCAAGGTTATTGATGACCACCTCGGCTGAACGGGGAACAGCATGTCGGGCTTGGGGGAACAACTTCCACGTCTACGAACCACATGGCATCTTGCGAACTGCTACTTAGACTCGACAAGGTCCTTCCTCAACTGTTATTACATGAAATTACCGTCAATGGCTTTAACTCTTAGCTGGCTAAGACTGGCTGTTGCTGTTCACTCCTATTGTTACTGGCACTTGCTGGTCCTTGATTGCGACCCTTACCCAACCATTCCTGTTGCTCTCATTGCTACTGCTGGCTTCTGATGTGATGCCGATCTAACTGCCGCTGTGGCAGCTGCGACGACAGCGATGACGACAATGACGATGGCTACGGCGACAACTGCTAACCAGTCTAACGACGACGAGGGCGTGAAGGACCACGAAACAACTACTACTACCACTACTAAAGCTACAACGACGACGGCAAGTACGACAGCGGCGGCGGCGACGACTGCCAAAGTATTGCTGCCACGGCCAGCACCACACGACTCGTACGGCTATTGCTAAAGCCTCCGGTGTTCACAGCTGCTTCGCCATTGCTCTCACACACACACACAGAGACAGAGAGACACACAGACAGACAGGCAGTCTTGGCTTCCGCGGTTGCCATCATTTTGAAGACGTTCGGAGCTGTTGTGGCTAGATGAAGATTGAAGTTTCAGAGCCCCGCACGGACCAAAAGGGTCCTCTAACGCAGAAGCCCAGGATCCTCCGTAAACACACTCTTGTCAGCCTACTTAGCTACACACGCGACCTCCTACTTGTCACCATGAGCTTCTACAGCTCCCATCTCTAGGCCCTGCATCCTTCGAATCTCCGGCCCAGTGGCATTATCCTCCCGAAGTTGCAGCGGCACGCCTCGCTTCCAGCTGGGCACATCCTCCGCGGTATGCTCCTGGAGATCTTGAGGGAAGGGTCCCACTGGCCACACAACACGGATGGTGCGACAGTTCCGCACTTTGGATCTGGAAGTAGGTCTTTTGGAAACGGAAGACACTGGCCTCGTGTCATGATGATGTTACTCAAGTCGCTAGCAAAATCATTTCGGCGACTTCGCCAATGTCTCAAGGACGTCCGCAAGACCTGTGGTCGCCCTTGCTCACCATGGCATGAAACCCTCAAACAAAACCCCTAAGATTCGGAACCGGCCACCTTCTCCGTGCTTGCAGCCTGCACGTTCGCAGCGCTGAGGCCTCTCCGCACAGTTTAGGGCTCGTAAAGAGGGATCTTAATGCAACAGGCGTGTTCATAACGCCTTTACAATGATCTTGCACAGCGGGGGTCTTTAAAGTACGGGACTCACTGCCTTTTAACCGTGCATAACGAGGAGGACTCCGTTTTAAACGTTTTAAACTGTTGAGGGGTTCGAGGGGGTTCTACGGGGCTCTAGCGCTTGTCTAAATCAAGGAGCTTCTGGGTCCATAAGGGACGTATACGCCTGTAATATAACAAGGAACTCCTTCATTAAGGATTGATAAGACTTCAAAAACCATTACAGCGTCTTGTAGAATATTACAGCTGGATCTTTAAGACCAAGAATCCTGCCTAAGCAGTCATACGCATTCTGTACGGTGGGTTAGAGAGTTTCTTGCTGGGGGGATGCAGCTTTAAGGGTTCATGCGCTTCAACGTCCACAACGGGGTTGCACATGCTGCATCTGAAGGTGCTGGGCAGTCTCGTTGGCAACATGGTACCACCTTACTCTTGCCTCCGCCCGCTGCCGGAGCTGCTGCAATGACCGGGGATGCCTGGTGTGGTGCCGATGCAGAAGCCTGCGTGGTCCAAAAAGAAACTCCGACCCGAAATCGGAGGACAGCGTGCAGAGTCTGAACCAAGTATTCAACTCCAAAGCATTGCGCAAGCACCAGATGGCAATATTTCACCCAAGACGAGGCAGGGTGCCTTCGCCATGCTTGCAGCCGCTGGAGCGACCAGGAGGCCTTCACGAACCAAGCTGGCAAAGCGATATGCGAAAACCGAGCTCACGACGATGCCAAACGTCCTAATGCCTGTTGCTTCCTTGCAGAGATGCTGGATGGATTAGGTTACCGACTCCTGTTTCGAGTGACTGCTGAAACACGCAAAGAAGCTTGCATGCACTGAGCGAGGCGACCCATGCACTCAACTCAATCTCTTGATGGTTCAGCGTACACCGTGCACGCGGTCCCACCGATCAACCAGAGTTCAAAGGCAACCGCATGCCATGAGTCCGCAGCATGCCCGAACTCGCGCCCTTTACCGAACAGTTGGCCCATGCGGCTGTTGATCCGACCGCACTGCAGTTCGTCTGTCATGACGAGTGTGTCTTTGTACTTGTAGATCCGGCACTGGTGCATGGCTGGGTATCACCCAGACTGGCTGGGCCGGACTTGACCCCTTCCTGTGGGCCGTGGCGTGAGGACACCCGCAACCCTGCCCTAACACAAATGCTCTCAACGACTGCCGTTGGAGGCGAGCATCGTCGGCTGTGGAGTGAAGGAAGGCTAAGCCTGAATCCGAATTCAGTGCACCTGCACATCGGATCTACTGGTACACGAAACAGGACACTACGCCACGACCACGCATGAATCGACCTCCCCGACGAGCCCAATACAGATGGCACGAGTAGAAGGAACATTCCTTTAAGTGCACATGTTTGTTCCGTTTTGCGGCGGTCAACTGCTGCACTGTGGGTTCAAGATCGCGAGAGCTTGGAATCCACAAGTCCGGTCCTCCACCGGCGGCTACCTGGCGCGGAGCTGGGCTGTGTGCCTGAAGACCAGCACGACCAAGGTTTCAGGGGCCACGATCACACTCCTTGGATCTATACATCCGGAATTTGTATGAGAGACAGATTGCGGATGCCATAGTCAAATACCAGGACACCATGAAAAGGGAGCCCTGCGAACAGTTGCAAGCCGCCTCGTTTGTCTGCTGCAGAACCGCGAGGCCTCTCCGGAAGCAAAGCAGCGCTCGCTACTATCGAAAGCTGTCCTGGGCTTTACGTAACCCAAGCATTTCTAGCACATCAAGCATTTGCTGGGTTGCCACTGTGCTTTCTGCCTCCCCCTTCTGAAGGACCTGCTGCAAGCACAGGTGGTGCCTTAGATGTAGCTGCAGCATGTCTTTCCATTCACTTTGCGCAGTCTTACACAAGCATGGTTTTGGATGTCTCTAACTAGAGATAGAAAGGTACATGAAAACAGATACGTCCCAAGAATCTTTATCTCAACACCGCCCCGGCCCCGGCCCCCAGCCCCCTCAACCCGAAAAAAAAGATGCAGGCCAGAGGCGACTGAGGCGTCCGGACTCCACAGCTGCAAGAAGAAGGTGCGCCCCTGACGGTTGGAAATGCACTACAGTAGCTACTTCACAGTAGTACACAGTCGAATGAGTCTAATGCACAAGACATGCTGAGGCTCTGGTGAGCTGTGGCTGCGGTGCTCTTGACATAGAACAGTGAAAAACCCTTTGCGAGGAAGCAAGCACAATATGTCTAGCAATTCAGTCCGTCATCAAGGTAGCATCTGTTGCTGTCGGAGGGTCAATCCATAGAGAATTGGCGTTCCAGTTTCTTTACAATACACATCCTCTGACATGTAGGAGGGATCCCCATGCCTCTTTATGCTTCGCATCAGTCCACAGATGACTTCGCTCGCACTGGCGCTTCCGACTCTCAGCGCAATGGCCACAACCGACATGTGCCAGACTTGCCGGATTAAGCATAAAAACGCGTGCTCCTTCCTGGTTGCTGTAAGTCAGAACCCGACATGTTGCAGTCCAGGGCCGGGTCTTTCGTCCACGGCATTGCCCCTTTCCATCTTTAACGGTTTGAAAAAGCTTTTTCGTCTGGAAGATGGTGCTAAACAAAGCGGTAAAGTTGTTCTGCCAAGCGCCGTCGAACCCTAAACCCTTAACTCCACCCTTGCGAACATCAAAAGGCTCTCCGTCTGCCGCCCGTGCCTGCCAAGCTGTGCCCAGGGCATTTCCTGGGTGGGGAGCTTCTCTCCATCTCGACCCCACATTCATGATTCAGGTTTCGGGCTCAAGGTTTGACCCGACATGATTTGTCATGCCTTCAGTTTTTGGGTGTTTGGCCATGCAGCAGTAGCAGCGAATGGCCCGTAACAGGACGGCACTAGCAATACCAGACGAAGAAGGAAAGGCAGCACCACGTGACCATGGTGGTCGTCCTCATCACCACCATCACCATCGATGAAGACCTCCCTCAACTCTGAACCCTAGCTGAGCCACAAACCACGAACCCTACAACCAAGAGCCAAGTCCTCAACATCCCTAAACCCTAAAGAACCGTGACCCCCGAAAAAACCTGAATCCGAAGCTGTAGAGGCACAACTCCCAGCAGTTTTTGTTGCCGCACCTCCGAGTTGCTCTGCGCGGAGGGCCAGGTCGACCTGCCACGACTGCTTGCACTCGAGGATGGTGCATTGTTACCTTACTTACTGAATGTTAACCTTTGTGATTGTTTCAAGGCTATAGCACCCCTAAAAAAGGTAAAAACCTGTCTACTCTGCTACTAGGATTGCCATGCATAACATGACCCCGGGGCTTAGGTTTAGGGTTTGTGGATCAGGGTTTTGGATCTAGGGGTTTGGAATTTCTGGCTTACGGGATTGGAGCTTGCAGGGTTTAGGGTGTCTTGATTTGGGTTGTAGGCTTTGGGGTCTAGACTTAGCTGAATTCCACGCCTTGGAAAGCTGGGGTTGGGGGTATGACGCTGTGCCATGTTGCAGTTGTGCCATGTTCAGACCAAGCTTTACAGTCTAGCGATAGGAGAAATCGAACCAACCAAACCGAAATCGAGCATCCAAAGGACTCCGACACAACATACATTGCAAGGACTCAAGAAGCCAAATCCAACCATTCATAATAAGATAACAAAGCAAAAAGATCAAAGGAACTACATCAGGCAACTCCCCACGGCCGCCCTGGAAAATCCCTTCAAACCCTCAACTATCCAATGGACTGCTAAAGAAAGCCTCCTTCAGGTGTCAGCTTATGATGGTTGGAAAACTGTGAACGATAACCAGGAAGATTACATCAAACAGCAGTGGCAAGACTTGAGGAGACGACGGCTGCGAACCCCTAAACCCTAAACCCCTAAACCCCTAAACCCCTAAACCCCTAAACCCCTAAACCCCGAAACCCCGAAACCCCTAAACCCCTAAAACCTAAACCCGCTCTTTATTGTTGGTGAGCCTTCCTTCTCCCAATCTGGCCCGCCAAGGCCTCGGAAGAGCCAGAGAAGGCCAGGAGTGGCGAGGGCCCCGCTGGCAGAGCCCAAACCTGGAGGGCTTCAGGGGTAAGGGGCGGGTTTAGGGCCTAGGATTCAGGGCTTTAGGGTCTAGGGTTTAGGGGCTTTAGGGTTGATTGCTGCTGAATCACACCTCCCTTTGCCAACGGTAGAGAGTCTGCCGTTGCCCAGCCAGAGCTCGGGAGCTTGGCAGCCTGTCGGCCAGGGGCGGTTTAGGGTTGGATATAGGGGCCTTAATAATTAGAATAGGGTTTTGGGGCCCTTTATACAAAATTTATAATCAGGAACCCCCAAAATAACTATAGGTAATTAGTCAGGCTTCGATATTATGCGGGTTTGGTGTTTAGGGCATCGGAAGGGTTCCGGAAGTCTTCGACTTTGGGCCTCGGGTTCTGTGCATCTCCTGGGCTGGCGTCAACAGGAGCCTCCTGGGGCTCCAAGGGCATTAGCTATTTAGGGTACTATATTTAGGGTACTATATTTAGGGTACTATATTTAGGGTACTATATTTAGGATCCTACTAGTTAGGGTACTATATTTGGGTACTATATTTAGGGTACTATATTTGGGTACTATATTTAGGGTACTATATTTGGGTGCTATGTTTAGGGTACTATATTTAGGGTCCTTATAATAAGGATCCTAATATTTAGGGTACTATATTAGGATCTCGAGCTTTGAAACACCCCAAGGCTTTTTCCAAGAACGACTCTCTGCATCTGAATCACCAGACTGAGGCTTCATGGAGGATATTTGCCAACAAACATTACACATTATATTCTCCTGCTTGGCACAATAAACGTGATCTTTCTATGTTATGTAGGGGTATCGAAGACATGCAGCCCGAATTGTTTCACTCGACCGCCATCCGAAAGTCCGGCTTGGGGTGATGCTCTTCTTCGGGGTCCAGCTTTCTTCAAAGGTACCAGGCTTTCGTGTTTTGGTTTGTAGATTCTAGATCTCAAACCAAAAAGGTACAGTAAAAGAATACTACGACTGTCTGCACTGCGCGAGAAGGTGCGCAGAGTGTACAGGCTTTTTGTGCATCATGTCTACAAGTTACAATTTGCAGCGAGGGCCAAAGACTATTGTGGCGGCAGCGACTGGTGCTACTGCTCTTGCAGCCACGAGGACGACGACGGCGATCGTTACGACAACTGCGACCGCGACCACCGCCACCAGCACCAGCACCACCAACACTGCTCACTGACACGACCACTGACGACAACACTGCTGCCGTTGCGCTCGCACTACTACTACTCCTCCTCCTCCTCCGCCTCCTCCGCCTCCTCCTCCTCCTACAACGATGACAACCAGAATCCAGTAACGACGACTTGACTGTGACATCGACGTTGCCATTGTCGTCCCACGCCCCGCCTCAAAACCTCGGACCGCGACTTCCCCGCTCGCCGACAGCGCTTGGATGGGATCCTGCGAAACCAACTAGACGGAATCCAAAACCTTCCCCAATGCAGAACAGGGTCGAAGTCTGGAAAAGGGCTCAGCATTTAGGTTTCAGGGGCTGACATTAAAGATTAACAATGTACGCTTTGGCTGGGTCTCCCTAAAGTTTCGAGCCCAGGGTCAGCTAACACAAGTTGCCTCTCTCATTGATATTTTGGAGCTACGCAACTGCTGAAGCAACCGACAAACGTCAACGCTGCTGCACAGCACTGGAGAGAGGTCGGCGGGAGTAGCTTTGGTACGATGTTAGATGTTCGGGCTTAAAGTTGTAGGGTTTAACTGAGCTCCAGGTGTTTCGACGATTGTTTTCTCTCTCAGGCTGAGCACTCCACCAGGCAAATATCGAGCAAAGAGCACGGCCGCTGTGGAGGATCAATCTGTAGGCCAAGGAATTTGGTCTGCCATGTGGGGCATTGGCAACAATTTGGGGATGGAATCGGGCTGCAAGCTTGAGAGCATGCTCGCCCTCTTGCCCAACTGGTTACGGCACACTGATCTGCTTGTCCTCCTCGTCGTAAACGACAAGGAAGAGCTTCTCCAAGGAGACAGGCGCTTCCTTCCAGGACGCGTTCACGGTTGCAAATGTATGTCTATGCCACCCCCCAAAACCCCATGGCGACTGGCATCATCGCCATGGTCCCTGTGGTGACGACTCTGGTGCCAAAGATGACTGAAGGGGCTTCTTGATGATTGAGGTTGCCATAAACACTATGGTTCCCTTGGCTGTAGCCACTGTATCCTGACTTGCAAGGTTTGCAAGCTCACGGTGCCCACATGCTTGTGATTGTCTGCCATGCCTATCAGTATTGTGATGAGTTTTGTCCCGAGCCTTCCCGTCATTCAAAAACTTTTTTGGGCCAGATCCCACCGGGTCCCACCAAGCCTTGGAATCCTCGGAGCGAACCAGGAAGAGGCGAAGTTGCACCGGCTGGCCGGCGGCGATCTGATGCTTACAGGCTGTGCAGATCTCGGATCCCGGGTCTAGGGCTGGCGAGTCAGGGTTTACAGGCGGCTCGGGGCTTGGGCTTCTGATGCCGTTTTGCGCGTCTGACGTGGCGATCATGATGAAGAAAATGACAGTGATGGCGGCGGTGGCATCATCTTTTCATTATCATTCATCACCATGTCGATATGTTGGTTGTCCTCGCTCCCCTTGCTTGTGCGGTTTAGGGTTTAGGGTTTAGGGTTTAGGGTTTAGGGTTTAGGGGAGGAGGAGGTGGAGGAGGAGGAGGAGGAGGAGGTGGAGGAGGAGGAGGAGGAGGGAGAGGAGGAGGGAAAGGAGCAGCACGAATCATCGTGAGGAGCGATCGCTGTCGGAACAACGTAATAGCATCAAAGACAACGACACAAAGCATACGAAGCTGGACACGAAGAAGATTTCTACCATGACAACACGGATCATCATCATGTCGTTGAAGGGCAGCACAACACAAAGAAGCAGGACAACTCGCACTTGGCCCCGGGCATTCACTGAGGCGGCACCGGCGCGACCGAGCCCCGCGTTGACGGACGGGGAGGCCCACACGACCTGGAGGAGCATGTTTGAAGCCCTGCGGGCGTGGGGTGTAGGATTGAGGGCTTCCAGTGTTGAATTTCGGAGCTTGGGTACGGCCCTTTTCAAACACTTGTCTCGAACAGGAGTCCTCGAAATATGCACACTGGTGCCCGACTTTTAGAATGATCCCCAGATGCTTTCTGGGTCTGCATGCTGTCTGTAGGGGGGGTCTTCGATCTGAACGCACCGCCTGTCTGCTAAACTCAAACTCTCCCCCAAAACACATCGCGTCGCTGAGGCCATGGCCAAATCCAGCGACTCTCCATGCCTGGTACAAACCTGCCCGGATTCCGAGATCGATGTTGCACGGAGTTCGAGAGCGCAAGTGATAAAGGGCACTTCATAACCTCCACAAGTAAACATCCGTGACACTAAATATTCAACGTTACTGCGGCCGCCGGGGATGGTCGAGTACTGAACCGGCAACATCGCTGAGAAGTGTGAGGCCCAGGCATGACCGAAGCGCAGCTTGCTCTGCTTGTGCCCCAGATTGTTGGAGACCATCTGGGAGTTCGCTACACGCATTGTCGAGGCTTTTGTATTGTCATATACATGTGTGAATCCAAGCTAGACGAGCACGCAAATGCCCACTTTGCACATCATGTAACCGGTCACACGCACTTAGACAGCGCTCAGCCGACGGTTATATGCTTCTCTATACATCTCCATCTGTGCGCAAGACAACTCACAAGCGGACTCACTGGCAGTTGTTGCAGCTGTTGCTGTTGTTGTTGTTGTTGTTGCTGCTGTTGTCGTAGTCGTAGTCGTAGTCGTAGTCGTAGTCGTAGTCGTAGTCCTAGTCGTAGTCGTAGTCGTAGTCGTAGTCGTAGTCGTAGTCGTTGTCGTTGTCGTTGTCGTTGTCGTTGTCGTTGTCGTTGTCGTTGTCGTTGTCGTTGTCGTTGTGGTTGTGGTGGTGGTGGTGGTGGTGGTGGGGGTGGGAGTGGGGCTGTTGAGGTGGCGGCGGCGGCCGTGTCTGTGGTATAGGCACTGGGTGGGGGCGGCTGTCGTCGTCTGCAACTAACAATGAGCACCAGAATTAAGAAGAACGTCAATTGATAACACAACAACGACATCCCGATAAGATTAAAGAAAAATCAACAATATCAGTTGCGGCTTCGATATGGAAGGATAGGGCCTTTGGGGCGTAAGCCTTCTCCATAGCCCTAGTCAACACGCTCACATTACTAAGGCCCTCGCATTCCGCCAGCTGAGCCGCAGCCGGGTGCCCAGCAGCACCCCATCGGCGAGGAGCCCGTCCTGACAGATCTGCGTTTCATTCGGGGCTACGAGTTTAGGATAAACCCACATCTTAAACCTAAGTCCGAAGACCGGAAAAGGGCGGCCTGCAGGGCACTAGGCGTTGTCGTGCGCAAGGATGCCGCTGGGCGAACTGGCAGCAGAGGGGCTGGAGTCATTGGCTTCAATCTGCCCGATCCTGAAGAATTAGAAGCCGTATCCCCTTGTTGTCACGACAGAACTAGACTATAGTATAGATGTACCCCAGACGCCCATGTTCAGCAAATCGACTCTGCCTTCGATCACGGAGGAACTATCTGCCAAGGTTGAAGATTTGGAGCTTGCCCGGCCCTCAACACCATGGATCATTCAAGCCAGTGCATCATGCCTTGGATACTAAACCATTAAGTCCTCGATTTAAGCCATCGCGGCTCCGAAAGCAAACTCTTTGCAAATGCCACTGTTGAGCAACTTCGGATGACCTGCCGGACTGCTCGAGGGGGTGGTGGAGGCGACCTGCAAGTGAGGAAGGTCAGAAGAACCAAACCATGAAGTGGTGCAGGGCTCTGCAATAGTAGGACTGCAAGCTTGGGGGATCCAAGCCTACAAAAAGAATTGTTAGCCCCACGGAACCCCAACATCGAAAGGGACCTCCATGTCCGGGGACCACAGCGAGATGAAGAAGGTCCGGCCGGCTACGGTGCCCCCAAGAGCTCCGCCTGAAAGTCCGACCCGGGCTGCGGATTTTTTGGGGCCGAGCTCGTAACTGGGAACCTGCATACTACAATAGGAAGCTTGTGTCGCAAGCCCGCATGGGCTAGATGGTGATTCTCGAGCAGGAGGAGGCCTAGATGCTAACGATTACCCAAAGCACGTATTTTATTCGCAGATCCGTGCGCACTGCTGGTGTGTGAGGGTTTTTACTCTATGCCAGAAGGTTTGGGACAAAAGTCCTTTGTCTTGAGGGTTTGGGGGTCCCCGGCTCAGCTTTTCAAAGGGCTCAAGATAGGGGTTCCATCAACTCCTGGAAGGCTCCGAGCTCCGAGCACCAGGACAAAGCTAAGGCCCTAGCCCTAACAGTGGCAGCAGTAGCAACATGTCAATGATGGCAGCAGCGAGCTAATGTTTGGTGCTGGTTCATACGACGACGACGACGACGACCACGACCACGACCACGGCGAACGCTGCTACTAAGAAGGAGAAGAAGAAGAAGAGTCTGAAATCGCGCCTATAGTTCAATTCCAAACGCCACCACACAAGTCGTGAGGGTAATGCTGAGAGCTGTGAGAACGCGGCTCAAATCCAAGATCCAGTAGTGTTTAGGATTCAGAGTTTGCGGGTGAAAGTTTAGGGGCCTATTTTTTTCGGGCTGAGCGTTTCAAGCGGCACAAGCCCGTCATGTACCGAGAGGAAAGCCTCCAGTGCGCAACGCTTTCAACTTCAAGACCAGGGTCTCCGTGTTCCTGCAGAGGTTGCAGCTTTGGGGTTCCGGGGGGTTCAGAAGTGTTTGGGCCCTCCCGAGCAGAGCTTCGAGGCTTGATGGCTTCCGGGCTTCGGCTCCTGAAACCTTTTTCAACGCCTGAAACCTGCAATAGAGCTAAAGTTAACATCGAAACAACACATACACGGAAATCACAGACGGGAAACAGCCTCAGACTCAAGGCCGAAGACTCCAGCAGCACCGGACCCTAAACCCCTAAACCCCTAAACCCGAAACCCTCTACCGACATCCGCACGGAAGTCCAGAAGGCGAAGATGGGGGCAACACCCCGGGAGGTCGCCCAGGCCTTTCCACGGAGTTTGGGTTCACTGCTTGACGTTTGGTGTCATTGCGAGGACGAGTATCACTGCTCGATCTTGTTCTTGCGAGTGCTGCCATGACGACTGTCAACGGTCCCTGTCATTTCCTTGCAAGTTGTCTTCGCATGCTGATATTGCTCCATGAGATCATCTGCATCTGCGTGTTCGTGCAGTTACTGCCATCCATGATTTGTTCCATACTCCCAGTCCTCTGCGATCTCCGAGTGACGATACTACCCTTTTGCTACGACTATACATCATTAGTTCTCTTAGCTTGCTCTGGTACTTCTAGTCCTTCTGGTTCAGCATCTGTGTCACTATCACTGTATGATTACCCGTCCGTTTCGTCCCATCTGCTGCAACCACCACCGCCACCAACACAACCACCACCACCACCACCACCACCACCACGACCAACACCATCATCACTACGCTGTCGCTACGATTGTTCATGTTGTCGTTCATGGCGGTGGCAGGGGTGGTGGTAGCCGCAGCGGCAGTGGTGCCAGTTATGTTGGTGGCAGCCGCGTTGATATTACTAGCTCCTGTCCGTGTGTTCTCGGTCGTCGTCTCGCTGTCATTGCCTATCATGTTGTTCTTGTCTTTTCCGGGAGCTCTACCAGCGCCCCATCCCTAAGCCACGCGGGCGAGTGCCCTACGCCCAGTCGCGACGCTCTGAGGTCCAGGGAAACCCAGCGAGTGCGAATGGGGGCTTTCCAACTTAAAGGCGCGGCCGAGATGCCCGTTTCCCGAATAACCCCCCCCCCCCCCCCCCCAATCCAACGCATTAGGCCAGGCCATGTTGGTAACGTCGCCCCTTGTACACGCCAGGCTCCGGCCACGAGTGCACATCCAACAAATCGACCAAGAACTCACATGGAATCATCCCTTCAAAAACAAAAAAGGGGGCCCGACAGGATACTGAATTCATAATTCATCGATTCGCTGGGATCAAGGTGCTTGGCGACTACGAACCCTTCTCTGTCACGGGGCTCTTTGGAATGAAACGAGCAAGAAACCTTGAACCACAAAACGGCTACAGCCCAAAGCCCTCAACCCGCAACCCTAGCCCCCCGAAACTGCAACCCTAAGCCCGTAGGTCTATACCTCCACCGCGAAAACTTTATGCCATCAAGTGGCCGTGTCCGGCTCCAGGTCCAAAGTTGCAGCCGGGGCCCAGTGGCCGCTGCCCAACTTCACCGCCTCCGCTTGCGGCGGACGGGACGACAGTGGACTTCATGGCACCAATGAGCTTCATAATCGAAAGAGTCATGTATGTAGGCTCATGCAATATCCCAAGGTTTCATTGAGCCTCGTGTTTTGCCTGGGTTGTACACCGCAAGCTCAGGCTCGAGAATCTTGGGTTGGGATGCGCACGTCGACCCTTATACGGGGTTACTTGCTTGCTCGATCACCTCCGTACCCTCAATGCACCCTCCAGCCTTTCAACTACAAAACAGTCCTCGTGGTTTTCGTTGCTGGTTAATTGGGGCGCTCGCGCAGTCGACCGGGACAGCAATGAAACGCAACCGAAGACGCTTCTTTCACGATCGAGCTTCCAATGTCGAAGAGCATGGGGTTCGCAAAGACTAGACTTGCATTGTAGCTAGATAAATCAATGTTCCGGATCTGCCAGAATTGAGGGCGCCTGGAAGCCAGAGGTCTCAACTTCACCATCCACCGACAGCAACTCTTGGGGGTCCTGTGAGCTCCAGGCGCGACGGACATCATGCATGTCGGGATTCCGCTTGGCAACTCACGTCGTCTGCACTGTCACAGGACGGCAGGTGCCCACAACCCCAGAGGACATCAGCTGTCTCCTCCGTGTCGCACACAGAGAGGTAAAGCCGCTTCAAGCCAATGCTGTGCTCGGAGCCCTCCTGGCCGAAGCTTCTTTTGGCAACGGCTTGGGGCTTTAGAGCGCCGTACGCAGCTCGTTCAGCAGAAACCAAAGGCAGCGCGGCGGAGAGATGTCGTGCAGATTAAGTATCAGGAATCAGGATTAACTACCACTACCACAACAATGACCCGCACCGCCGCAATCACCGCGATCAGCACCACCGCCATGACAATAACCATCATCAGCATCCTTCATATTATAATCACCCTTCTGTCAACATGATTCAGCATAATCTTATTCATTGTCATCTTCTTCATACTCATCACCACCAGCATTAACATGATCCCCACAGTCATTCATGTGATCATCAACCTCACCAGCATCATCGTTGCAATCACCCGCCAGGCTGTCGTCGTCAATGCGATCATGAACATCACCAACACCAGCGTCAACACATGAGCGTGGAAATCTGAGCCCCCATGCTGCTCACCATCGTCGGCAGCGCCAGCAGCAGCAACAACAACAGCAAGCAGCTGCCCAAACAAACACCAACATAGTCATCATCATCATCATCAACAACATCATCATCGACATCATCACCACCACCACCATCACTGTCACTATCACTATCACTACCACTATCACCACCACCACCACCACCGCCACCACCACCACCACCACCACAAGCACAAGCGCAAGCACAAGCGCAAGCGCAAGCGCAAGCGGAAGCGCAAGCGGAAGCGCAAGCGGAAGCAGCAGCAGCAGCAGCAGCAGCAGTGGTGCAAAAACAACTACAGCTTGAGTTACCATGTGCATGTCTACTGCTATATGCTGCGGATGCCTTCGAAGAACGGAGCTGCAACTGAAGCTTCAGAGAGGTCTCGAGCTTCACCTGACTTACATGCTCTCTCCCAATCAACCCTCAGTGCGCCGCAGGCTGTGCACAAGGATTCCAGTCGGATTTGTAGGGAAGCTGAGCTGAAGCTCTACTGGTAGCCAATCCTAAAGCTCCAGACTCCGATCTCCAAGCCATCCCTAACTCCCAAACCCTCGACCTTGGGCCAAAGAACATTTACCGAGGCGGCGAAGTGGTGCCCCATGATCGCATTGAGGCCCACAAGGCCAGGCTCGTAGCTCCCCAGAGCTCGCAAGACCTCGATCTGGGGCTGCCCCAGAGGGCTTCGACATGTTTTGCCCTGCACTCCTTACGCCTTCACTGGAGAAAGGGAGATTTTACAGTGCTTTTCGACTTGCGGGAACCCCAGAGCGGACTCGACACCCGGGGCTCTAGCCAAGTCGAGGTCTTCTCCTTGGTGAACGCCCACATGTCTGAAGCGGATGACCTTCGGCTGCAATGGTTTAGGCTTCAGTCCGATGGGCGTAGCCAAGCCAAGCAAAATCTTCCGAGGTTTGACACTAAGACGGTCGAAAGGGGCGCACAGTTGCTCGTTCTGGCACATTGAAAACCTTGTCTGAAGCATCGACGATATCTGTTACTTCATTGTGGCGTAGATCTGCAGTACACCATCTTTAGCAGCTTCACTTGCACTTTGATTCACAAAGAGCTTGTGATGGCGCAGGGGGCAGCTTAAGCTGCGAAGTGACCCATGCCTCGCCGCGAGCCCTGATGCCAAACCTGAACGACACCTTCAAGCCCGAAACGTTGGAAAACTAGCACTTGGCTACCTCACTTCCTCCCCTTCTTTGCCAGCTCACCGGTGCATGGTCCGAAGGCCCGGGGCCCTTCCCTCCCAGATTGTTCACATCGACCTGGGATTCAGAATCTCTGCTTGAGGCATGAAATGCTGAGGTTAGATGCTCGGAGCGAATCCTGAGGCCTGCATCTGGGAAGATAAGAAACGACCTGCCTTGTATGCTGCTGGGACCTCTGTCAGACTTCCCACCATCTATCAGACATCGCCATCTCCGTGCTTGCAGCCCCGGCGCGTTCTCTGGGCTGAGCATGAGTCTCGTACCGAGCGCAGAGGGCAAGAAGACTCTGATATCCTCCGGGAGTCATGTTTTGCAGGTGTTGGCTATCCAACTTCGGCATGGAGGTCGCAGGTTTAAGGGTGGTTGCAGCCCCCTTCAGAGCTCTAAAGAAAAAGCACACCTTGAGAAAGGGCCGAAACAGCAGAAAAACCCCCAGCCTTGGAGGCGGTAGGGGCTCCTGCAAGCAGAGGCTTTGGGATCCTGATTGTTTGCAATCCAGAATCACGGACAATTATGCCATTTATGCCCCCTTCAACCCGTAACCAAAAAACCTAAACCGTAGAAGGTGACCATAGTGAGAAGCAGAAGAAGGAGAAGCCGCAGCCACGGTTCAAAGCATCATGTCTTTCATCTTGGAAGCCTTCCGTGATTCCGGGCAACCTTTTCCTGCTCCGAAGGACGGGTTTAAGCAAAGCTGCGCCAGCTAAGGTCAGTTGTCAACTCTGAGCCCATGGCTGAGGGCAATCTCTAGCAAGCACAGAATCCAGAATCCCACCTGGCACGGCTTGCGCCCCAAGCTGCTGCCCATGCGGTGCTTTCACCTGCAAACAGGTCCAATTATAGTTCCCTTCATTATTTGCTTCAACGATTGGGAGCCTCGAGTTTAGGAAATTGGGCCCATGCTCTACCGTTTGAAAGAAGGCAATAGGTTGGACTTAGCAGTCCGAGTCTGACCTCGCAGTCAAAGCCAAACCGAAAAACTGCAGAGCAAACTCCGGAACAGCCGAAAGCCTGAGAGTATTGACTCTTCTTCAAAGCATAGAGTCTGACTCTTGACACCCGCGACTTGTGCAGCTGGCCTTACTTTTTGTTGCCATGGTTATCGAGGAGGGTTCCTTCTGAAGCCTGGTTTCGGGTTTTCGGGTTCAGGTTCTTGTAGGATTTGAAGGGGTTGGCCGCTGCGGAGGAGGATGGCCTCCTCTGCTCTGCCAGGTCGGCCGCCACCTAGGGCGTATGGGGATACTGTTGATGATATAAATCCTGCATTACCTTAAGGTCCCTAACCTACGGAAATTATGGTATATTCCTTATTATGGCTAATGCAGGATTTATATCATCAACCGTAGTACGCCTGCCTTAATGAGACCCGGGTTCGGGGGAAAGCTGTATTATATGTAAGTGTAAGAAGGAGCCCTGAGGAATACTAGGGGTAGCACAGCCTCCATATTATTCATGGACATGTCTCGGTTAGACAGGCGAATCAAGAGAACCTCTGGCACCTATGGCCAGGTCAGAACATTCTTGGATTTCTGGTAATGCTGGCGATGATGCTGGCGGCTTCAGAAGCTTTTTCTACATTGAATTTTAGTTAGGCCTGTCATGCACCTCAGAGAGAGTGCCTGGGAAAAGCACGGACCACAAAAAACGAGTACTAGTAAGGAGTAAGGACAGCACCAAGCCCCGATGCCCATCTGCAGCAGCTCAGCTTCCCGACCAGTCTCAAGATCTACACAACCCTCGAAACCGAAACAAGCTTCCAAACCCTAAAACTCTTCGAACTGCCGGAGCCCCAGACCCTCAAACCCCATGAAGAGACCCGAAAACCCAAAAAATCCCAAAAAGATACACCCCCAAAGTCAAAAACAACGCAGATCTGAGATTTCCCAGGCCCGGCCGCTCCGGTCCACAGCAGGAGGCTCCTTTTTGGGGCGTTCGGGGGCCCAAGAGGCTCAATAAGGACTGCATGGGAGAGTAGGGGGGCTATTATGGCTACGAGGGATCCTGCAAGAGATGCCATAAGGGCGGCTGTAAGGGTTACTATGTAAGGGCTTTTTGAAGGCTTTGGAACTCTGCGTCACTAGGGCTTCTGGGCTTTGGGGTGGAGTCTCCCCGAGCTGAGGGGAGGTTGGGTAGCACCAGAGCTTTCCGTGGGGGCGGAGAGTTGAGGGGTCGGGGCTCTATGCATGAAGGCTTTGCAGCTAGGCCTGAGGCTTTGTGCTGTTGGCGTGTTGTGGAGCAGGGAGGGAACGGGCCGGCGCCGGAAGTCAAACGTGCTCACAAGGTATCGCTTGTTCTCCAGAAAACAATACGACTAAAGATTCCGCCCTGCTCTCTCCACAAGACCCTTACAACTGCCAAAAGAGTCCTTGCCGAACTTGCAGAAGGCAAGCTCTGTAAAGCCCTCCAGCCCGGCCTGTGTGATGCTGGGCGAGCGAAGCGCCAGCAGAAAGGTGCGTCCGGCCCAGGCGCCTCCGACCACGCTGCCTGGCAGTAGAATCAGTAGAAGCTCAGAGGCCGTCTGAAGAGCCCGATGTTCAGAGCAGTGGGGATCCAGGTAGGGACCAGTTCCCCAAAGGTTCTTGTTGCTATAAGGGTCTGAATAATTGGATAGTCCATTTAGAGCAAATTCATCATAGTTCAATCCGCTGATCCCTATGCTAATCACGAATGTTACTAAGGCCAGTGTATTGTGCTGCAGGGCTCTGCTTCTGTTGCAGGGCGACATCGTTCCGGGCCTTGCTCGGATGCTGCCCGGAGCGTGACCTGCTCTTGGAAAGCTGGACAACCAAGAGATGGGATCACCTCTTTGCATGCAGCATGCTGTGGTGCCCGTATATGTTGTGTGCAAGCATCATATGAGAGAAGACTCGATTTTCATCTGAATGAGGGCGGCATGCAAAATGGACAGGTCTCCAAGTTGTGGCGCTCAGACAGAGAGAAAAGCCATCGCACAAAACTCTACCGCCAGAGTCTTGCTTGGTTCGATGCCTCCTTCTGGAAGGAGCATCCTTGCTGGGAACCAGAGTTGCTCTAGGGCTTTGCAGGTTGTCCCTGGGCTGCTTTCTGGTTTCGGGGATCAGCCTGGATGGTGGAGCTGTTCTGAAACGCGAAGATGGGCGCTGGCCCCGCCGGCGCGCCGTAGGCAGTCTGGATGCAAAGACCACAGGTGTCGGGCAAGGGACATGCAACATACGGGGGCAGATTCGCAGAGGGGACATGATGGGGAAAATACTTCCGGCAAGCTCCAATTATCCTCAAGGGAAGGCGAACCGCCACCATGCCGAGCACGCACCGCATGCACCCCTTTAGAATTGTTCCGCAACTCGTGGCCGCCTTCACTGTCGGCCCGTGCAGAATGGTGCCGTTGGGCCAGAAGACGCCCTCGTCAGCAACAGGAAGGCTTGAAGAGTGGGGGCTCCTATGCAGGGTTTTCCTCGTGAAGGCCGAGCCTGAAGGTGAGATGCAGAGACCTCGCCAGATGCCGCCAAGTGCGGCGACGGCTCCTCACGGCAGGTTTGGTGCGCGGCAAGGGTTCAGAAGACTGACTTAGAGGCTTTGCGCTTGCGAGGTGCATATAAGGGGGAAATCTTCATAATTCAAACATGGTTTGTTGGGGGGATATCTTACTCCGATTATTATTGGGACTAGAAGGACATCAGGTTTTACAATGTACTGATGAAGGATTCATGGACCAGGTGCTCAAGGCAGAGTCCCTGGTAACGTGGCCTCGGCGTCGCAAACGCTGAGGAAGAGCTGCGGTACCGAGACGGATGCCTCCTGCCCATCCTGGCGTGGAGTCAGATTTCGGGCTGGGGTTTCAGGTGCCAGCGACTCGACAGGCCCAGGATTTCGGCGGATTTGGCGTTCCTTTGGGAGTCGAGAACCCCATGATGATTCACGTGAATGTGTCTCTATATAGGCACACGCATACACATATACAATTGCTGTGTGTATTTAGACTTATATTTATACATATGAGTATATGTACACCTACATACTCATCCATGAAAGCTGCATCTTACACGGAAGGTGTCTGAGCTGGTGCCTTCACTGCCATGCTGTTAGCTCTGCCCTATATGCGCACTGCACATTGACGGTTCTCGACTAACTTTTGCAGTGCACAAGCACTTGTTCCTGCTACCTGGAGACGGGCTAGGCGCCCCACACGTCCGTGATGCACCAGCGAGATTTGCAAATCCACCGACGTTCCCAACGCCACCTCACAAGTGTGCTGGACTCTCCGATCAGATCCAAGGTGCTGGTAAAAGCGACAGCAGTTTGCCATGCAAGGACTCGGAACTGCAGCCAGCAGGCGTTGACTGCGGCCCCGAACTCATTTCCCAGCTGGCCGTTGAGCTTGGGATTCTTGGGATGATAGGGCCCATCCGCTTGAATCACCTCGGTGGATGCGCGCACAAGGCAGCACGAGAGCATAGTCAAGGCTTTGTAGCTCCAAAGTCTCAGCATTAGGACCTGTACGAATAACCATGAAGTGAGCCCAGGCCCAGACAACTCTAAACGCAGTCTCTTAGACCTTGATAGCAGGGCCGAAGTGGCCGAAGTTTCCAAAAAAATCCCGACGACTTCTCCTTCTTAAGCCCAAGAAACCTCAAGCAATCCTGCATCACCGATCCAAGGCACCACGTCGACAGGCCGGTCCCCCACGAAGCCGGCACGGCGGAAGCGCAGCTCCGGGGGCTCATCTGAGTCTCCAGGGCCCTGGCCCCCGAGGTTGTTGCAAACGACCTCAATGTGGTACACTGGAGGACTGGAGGGCTCAGGAGGCCCAGGACATGCGAGCACTGGCGTACCGGTGCGGAAGCGGCCAGAAGCGGCCAGAAGCTCTGTGAGTTTAGCCTCATCCAAGATTTGCGCTGCCTGTGGCCGGAGAGTCTCCAACACGGACCCTGGATGCTCTATGTCTTCTCAAGGCCGCAACTGACTGACCTCGGAAAACATAAAGCCGCACGCAAGGCCCCGACGTTCTCAGCAGCAAGGAGTGCGCTGCCGCCGAAGTGCTTCGGTACAGCGACGGGGGCCACCTCGAGCTTCTGGAGCACTGTCAGGCCAATAAGATGCAGCCGTTGCTGCTTTCTGTGAGACCTGATCGCAGAATCCAAAGCGGATCGCACGGCTGGCCTTCGCCAGGGGATGCCGCTGAAAGCGTCCTTGACAGCCCGGATTTGGGATCTGGCTTGGGCTCATGAAGGATCTTCGAAGCGAGTGATCTGAAAACTGTGAGACAACGGAACCCGAATGCAGAGGCCGGTCCTCGTGGCAAGCCGGGCAGCACTGCTACGTGCTTGCGCCTCTTGTGGCGCACTGCCTTCAGATGCAGATGGGTTTCGAGGCCCGAGAAAGCTCCCGTAGAACTCTTCGGCTGCAGTGCCCAGGGTTCGAAATCGGCAGAACGAGGCTCAACAGCTGCCGGAGGACCGTAGTCGCTCCGGCTCCCATGCAACTGGTCTGAGATGTCACACGGTGAGATGTACAGCCAGTTACAGTCGTTTCGGCTTCCAAGACGCTGGGAGAGTCATGCAGCAGGGAACCGCTCTTTAGCCACGTGGACGAAGAGAAAACCCTAAACCGCCATCCCTACCTGCAAAAGCCGAGATGTTGAACCCTCAACAAAGAGGACCGAAGCCTGCATCCCAAACCCCCTTACATACCAAGAAGGTCAGCGTCAAAGCTCTGTCGCCTTCAAGTCCGGTGAGTGCAAGGCGATAAAGAAGTTTCGGCCGGCCCAGAGGCCCCCCAAAGAGTTCCCTGTTCGATGTCGGGCATCAGAACGAAAGAGGATGTCAGGATGGGAGATTTATACAGGGTCTGGAGAGTGGGGTCCAGGGAGTCTTTAGGGTGCCCCAGGCTCTGAAGCTCAGGGTGATCGCATGACATGACACAACATAGCAAGACATAGTTTCGCATGGCATAGTTCAACATAACCTAACACAACCGAACATACACTGCACTCCACTGCACTGCGCTGCGCTGCGCTGCACTACGCCACTACGCTACTACACGATTGCACCACAACACCACAACACCACTACACTACTACACTGCTACACGGCTACACTACTACACCACCATACTACTACACCACGACACGACACGACACGATACGACGGCAAGGACAGTACAGTCAGCACGGTACGAGACAGTACAGTCCAGTACAGTACAGTGCCCATCGCTTTTCGTAGAAGAGGAACGTGCAAGGTTGCTCATTTGTTTGACTGGCGATCAATGCAACACAGGGCTTCTAACAGATTCTAACAAGCTTGCTTGCCATAGACTGCGGTTGTGCGATCAGATGCGATCGATGGATGGGCAACGGTCACAGTCACATGTGTTCGGACGTCTCAGACCGGAGGCAAATGAAAACCCGAATCAACCTGATGGCAATCTGTCTCTAGTCCCAGACGACTGGACCCCAACAGGATTGTTATGATTCCTGCAGAGATCAAACTGCTGCTGGGGCTGACGGTTGAAGGTTCCGGCCTCAACACCCTCAACCCGAAACCCACAACCTAATCACCTACACCCGACACCAGGACACCCCAACTCAACTCAGAAGGCGTCGACAAGTAATTAGAATTGGACTTCGGGGCCGTGTGGTATAGTACAACTGTGAACATCTATGGTAGTGCATAATATGGAGCAGCACGCGATGAACACAGCGGTCTGTGAATGGCGAAACGATGTAGGACAACGCAGAAACCAGATAGAGAAAGAGTGAACAACACAGACGAAGGCGTGACGAAGATACGGCTGAGACCAAGATGACGAGGACACACTACCTTTATGGCCAGCCGCACCAGATCAGGGCTGCTTCGGGGCGGTGCGAGGCTAGGCGCTTCGGAGCAAGCCTTCGCTCTGTAGCGCCTTCAGTCGCATCGACACCTCGAAGCACGTTTGCATTTTACGGTTTAGGTCACGGGTTGCGGATCTAGAAATACGGATTTCGCAAGCTTGGGCACTAGGTTTACGGTGGAGCTTTGGCTTGCTGTGACTACCTGCGCTCCTATCTGATCGCATATGCTGCGTGTCCGGACAAATTGAAACTCCGGATGCAGAGTTTGTAGGACAAAGCATGACAATAGCATCATGACAGGCTGTAAAGGCTGAAACAGCACCGAACTCTGTGACTCCCGGGCTGGGGCAATGCCAACCATAGTCCAAATACACCTCTGCCGCCCTGGGATCTCAACAAAACCCAAAAACTCGTGAGCCCTTTCTAAATCCTTACACCCGAAACCCCAAACTAACCGATCTTAAACCCGAACCTCAAAGACCCATACCCTGCAACCCCCAAACCCGAAGGTGAAAACCCTAGACCGGTCAAGTGCAAAACCCAAAACCCAAATACCAAGGCCCAACACCCAAGAAGCCGAACACTGCAAAAACGGCACAACCCTACACCGTCCCTGCCTTCTGCACGTCTCGGAATTCCAGCAGCGGCGCGGCCCCGCTGGGAATGGACCAAGCCTCGACCCGGACTTTTGCGCCGCTTTTGCGGAGGGGGGGAAGGGGCGTTACTGGGCTTCAGTGTGTCACTCGGCGTCACGCCACTTGAAGACGCCAAGGAAGCCCATATTGGGTAGGGGATTTCAAGATTCGCCCGGGTGAAGAAACTCTCAGTGTCAAATTCTCGCAACTTCATGCTCCAAACCCCAAGACCCCACCTTTCTCTCTGTACGCTCTGCATTCTATGAAGCCCTGGACTCCCCGCTCCCAGCTGCCCTTATCTTGCAGACAGGCACCTGCCCATGGGATACCAGCGCCTTCCTCGACACCTCGGTGCCGTTCGGCCACCTGGCGGCCTCATCCAGGAAGACTGTGAAGGAAATCAAAACTCTTCAAGCTGCCACAGTACGACAGGCACCTTTCTTGACTTTGTATGCATATTATGCCCAAATGACAGCATGCGCAGATAAAATCTTTCTCGACATCCTTAAGTCCTTCAATGCCCTCATGCGAAGCACTGGCACTGGAGTGCAGTACCAACTAGCCAGGACTTGATCCGGAAACCGTTGAAGCCTCTTCCCTACAGGTGCACTTGGCCGGCAGTGTGGGACAGTGCAGCGGTTGCGCTTTGATTTAGGGGTGTCGGCCGGGCTGCAAACAGAGGCCGTAGACATGTCATTCAAAACTGACCGTCTTCTTGTCATCTGGATCCATATCTGTCCATAAAAGTAAATGTAGATATGAGTGTGTATACACATAGGTGCATGCATGCACACATACATATGCAGACGGACAGACATATATCAATCCGTCCATCCATCCATCCATCCATCCATCCATCCATCCATCCATCCATCCCTCCGTCCATCCATCCATCCATCCATCCATCCATCCATCCATCCTTCCATCAATCCATCCATGCATGCGTCCGTCCGTCCGTCCCTCCTCCCGCCCGTCCGGCCGTCCGTCCAGGTGCACATGCACATAGACTTACGTACACACACATACACGCACAAACAGAGAGGCATGCATGCGTGGATGCATGCCTCTATACGTAGATGCCTGCATGATCCGACATGGGAAGCTCAAGAACCGGCCTCGAAGCCTGCCATGAAAATCTCCCCTGTGGACGCGATGCTCGGGACGGGATCCTGACCAGCGGTGCTCGTGGGCTTTAGGGATTGGGGTTTCGGGGCCGAAAGGGACGAGGGGAGAAGGCTTCAGGGTTTCAAGGCCAGGTTTGGGGAAGTCCTGGGTTTCGCAATTTAGTTTTGGCTCTGGCTCCGGGGCGTTGCGGCTCTGCCTCAATTCTTGAGGAAGCTTTGGGCCCGGGCGGCGGAGTCGCATCGCGGCTCTTGAGCCTTGAACTCCCACACTGCACAAGGAGTCCTGGATCTACTCTCGGAAACCATCGGAACAAGAGCCCTGAACCAAAAACCCTCAATCCAAGAACCCAAGAAACCCAACCTCAGAGTCGAAGAGGGTGACGAAGAGCCGCCGGAAAGTGACAGGAACATCCTGGGGATGCTAAGCTCTTCTAACGCAAGGACACAGTTTTGGGCTTGGCAGGGTTTACAAAAGACAAGGTAGGTCTCGGGCACCTGATAAAGAACCAGGTTTATCCTTCGAGCCCCAGTGCAAGCAGAGCTATATGTGTGCCTGATTTTTGTGCCCCGAAGCCCGCAAGTTTCAGCGGTTGTGCTTTGCGTTTAGGGTTTAGGAGGTTAGGGTTTAGAGATGTTTAGGGTCTTGAAACCCCTCCTCACATCAGACAATGAAACCTTGTTCATCCACGACGCCGGGCCGTCGTGCTCGGAGCGCACAAGTGACAACTCAACGTCCGCCTCGTGGCCAAGCGCCACCTAGGCTTGCGAAGTTGTTTCTGCGGCTATCGAACTGACTCACCGTCTGCACGAATATGGTCTGAAGATAGCTAAATATCGTATGTGCGAACCTTTGTGTACAAACACACCATGTGGTCACGTACTCCTCGTCACGTCCCACCCCCTCCCCCTCAAATCTCCGCCCCGCCCGTCTAGGTTTGGATCTGCTCAATCCCCCCTCCTCCCTGCACGTGTGGGAATGCATTACGGTTCAAGACTTATACAAAGATAATTTCCACGCTTCGAGCCCGAGCTTGGGAATGCTGCCTGTTTCCATGTACGCAACTACACTTCGGGTCTATTTGTGGTGTGCTGTGCATTTGCATAGAATCAGCCGCATGCGCATGCACATGCGTGTAAGCAAGCGCATAGATCGCCACGCGTTTCGAGCCCGGAACTTCCTAGCGACTTGCATGTTCGGCCCTGGACCAGACCGGATGCGATGCTAAACCCTTCCATGAGCCGGGTTGCATTCACCGAGGCGGCCAAGTGGGTCCCAACGAAGCCATTCAGAGCAGGGCGCTTCGGCCAGTAAACACCGCCAGATGGCACGCGAAGCACCTCAGATGCGCCACGAGGGTTTAGGGGTGGATTTCGTGGAACGGTTTGGACCAGAACAGAACTCTCGGAATAAATGTGGCTGCTTCACGGGTCTTGGCCGAGTTGCAGCATCAACCTCATAGTGGGCGGTATGTCCGACGCCCCTGAACCGCAACTCCTGCACGGTGTGGCTGTGAAACTTAAGCTCTGGGAATGCGGTTGCTGCTGCGCAGTTCTCACTGTGTACGTTTGAGGTCTTGGTGTTCGAGAGTATGGCTCATGTGGTTGTGCAGCAAGCAAGTTGACTTCAATTGTGGTGAACAAATTGTGGTCTGCAAATGCACAGTGATCCAAACCTCACTGTGCTTGACCATTGATTTGAGGCGACAAAGTTGAAATAACCTGGACTTTGCATCGTTTCATAGTACCCTCAGCATACTGCGAAAACTGGACACCCCAGACAGCCCGCTCCCGTGGCTGCGATGTGTTCGGGCCATGTCCGCCAAGGTTGTTCACCACGACCTCAGCGGGTGAGATTGAGGCTGCACGGCTCATTGATGCATTTCATTAGTCGGCGAAGGCCGACAACCCGATTAACGGATCGTCCTACCGTAACCCAAGGACAGCAGCGCCACTTTGCATGCAAACTCTACTTCTTTCATGCTTCAGGCTGATGGAGAATGTTGCTGTTGTCGATCCCTCGGTTTGCGTGACCGTCCGTCGAGCTTTTCATGTTGACCATTTAAGAAAGACAGAATCCATGCAACCGAAACAGATATCCTCAAGTTGCTAAGTTAAGCAAATGCCACGGAATTTTGTAGGTAGCAGGGCAAGCTCGTTATTCGTCTACTGCCAAGGGCCCAAGGCATACGAACTAGATGTATGCGTGTGTGTACATACCTATACTCCTATACTCCTATACGTACGCACGACTGCTATCGTTCGCTATGGGTTTACGTTCACACATTGAAGTGCGCATGTGCCAATCTTTTCTCTGCCGTCTGCATGCATAACGACAAGAGAGAAGCCTACATATATGCAAAGCATACATATACATATATGTATGTCTGTATATATATATATGTATATATGTATATATATATATGTAGCGTGTTGTCGTTGATGCTGTTCGTTTCGTTCTCTCTCTCTCTCTCTCTCTCTCTCCTCTTCTCTTCAACACAGACAAAGGGAAAGCAGAGCGCTCCCGCTCGCGGGTACGCGCCCTGTTCTCTGTCTCTCTCTCTCTCTCTCTCTCTCTCTCTCTCTCTCCCTGAAGCTCGAAACGGAACCGAAACACTGTCTTACTGGCCGGGCCCCCTCAGATACGAACCATAAATCCAAAGAAAGCCCTCAACTCCTTGGGACCGTGGCCTTTGAACTAGAGAGCACCAGCGGCAGTCCCACTTTGGGAAACACCTTGTGGGGCTGATCCTGGCGTCAGAAGAGGGCTAGGCGGCTAGCGCTGTAAAGCCGTGCGAAGCAGGGCGAGCATGATGTTGGATGCTGCTCCGTCTAACAGAAGAATAGAAGAAGACCATACTGCCTACCGAATTGATTCGCGAGAACAGCTGTACCCCGACACAGGTGCTGCAGTGTGCCCGAACTTCATGCGATATAGCCCAAAGTGATGTCAAATGACGCAGGTTGGTAGAACAGAACAGAACCCGAAACATTGTGACATATAGTGGAGTGGTATGATACGTTGTCACGTGAAGTGGCAAAGACTGCAACGCAGCGAAGTTCCCGTGTCGGTACCATGATTGTGCAGCATTAGAGCTCGAGTACCCAGGAAACGAACAGAATCAAAAACGGAATAGAGCACCATAAGCATGAAGTTTTTATCAGAACCGAAAAGATGGAGAGGGACTGTACGAGCTAGAGCGCAGATAAACCCTATCATACAAAAACGCATTGTCCTGACATGGTGTCAGATGCTGCAGTAGGGCATAGTAAGGCCAAGCCCCAAGCTTCCACAGGACAGCATAGTCCACTCAAAGCGACGAGGTGAACACAGGCAGCGGAAAAAAAGAGCAAAGACGGAAGAGGACCGAGCTCGCCCGCCAGAGCTTCAGGCCCCAACGCCAGCTTAAGAGAACCGTGCTGATCAGTAGCTGCTGAGCGAAAAGGGAGCTCCTAGCTGCAGGATAAGAGTCGGCACAGATGCTAACGGCTGCTGTCGTAACCACGGACACGAAGCGGGATTCGAGGCATCAAGGGCTTCAGAACTGTGTTCTATGCCCTCCGGGATCGAAACCTCTGCAAAGTCGCAAGCTTTCGAACAAACGGGATGCTGCGGCCATGGTAAGCGGGACAAGGAAACCGCTGCCCAGAAATTTCACCCTTCCCGGACCTCTTGAACCAGCGGAGGAGCCAGCGTCACACGCGGAGGCTGGGATGGCCCTGGAGCTTGCAGGTGCAACAAAAGAAGTACTCATCGGAATTGAGGCAAAGGTGAAGGTGATCATGCTTCGGGTGGTGCTTGCGCCGGAGTTGGTGATGCTGTCAGCTGAAGCTTGTGCACAGCTCGAGGAGTCAAGTCACTTTGCGATCGCTCAACAACCAACCCCTAAACCTCAATCGAAAAAGACTCAAAACCCTGAATAGGAAGACAGAAAGCCTCGACAAATGAACCTGCTTGCTCCAAGTCTCACACTATCTGAACCCTTCAAGCTTTCTTTGAAGAGGGTGCATCCGCCTTTGGGCAGTGCCTCCTCTTCGCCAGCCTGTGTCGCAAGTTCATGAATATCTGATTTGATGCTGCTATCACATGTGGACATAAGATTCGAAGAGCAATGTTGCACCCGAAATAATGCAACTACCCGTTTCGGCAGCAAAGGGCTCGGCTTTGGTTGATAGCTGCCATCCCCGTATCCTCCCTCGGATCACTGTTTTGGGAAACCCGGAGCATGAGAGCTACTGTAGGATCACTAGTCCGTCTCTTGCTGACATGCTTGGCGGAGTAGAAGCAGTCGGAGCCTCTGGTGAACGCAGCTCCAGGAAAAAGGTCCGCCCTTCCCAGTCGCCCACGGCATAACTTCCTTCCACAGGTTGATGTCTAGTTCTGAGCCCCTATGCCCTAGATCCCTCACCTTACTGCTATGAGCCGGAGAGAACGTACACACTCACCTATCTCCAAGTGAGAATAATATGGACCGGGCAAGACTGAATACAACATTTTGGTGAATCGGGAGTATCGGGCTGAATTCCAGGTCCATCCGGAATTCAAGCCGGAGCCAGTGGCACAGAGGGGCACATAGGGGCACAGCACTGGCACGAGAGTCCTGCAGATTTGGATGGCTGCAGCAGCAAAGCGACCTCCGGCGCTCCCCAGCAGTGCTGAGCTTCAGTGCTTGCTGACCACTGCCAAAGCCACTGCCACTCCAGTGCCACTCCACTGTTGCTGTCACTCCGGCTATTCCTACTACTACTACTGCTGCTGCCGCGGCGACGGCAGCGTCGGCGGCAACGACGACGACCAGGACGATGACGACGACTAAGATCACTACCAAGACCACCACGATTACTGCTACGACGACTACTACGTCTACTGCGACTGCAACAACTACTACGACTACGACTACGACTGCAAAGACAACTAAAGTACCCCGACGACTACCGCTGCTGCTGCTACTACCGCCACTACCACTACGACTACTACGACGACGACTACTACTCCTCCTACTCCTACTCCTCATCTGACACCGCTCGCTCGCCACGTCGCCTCCGTGGCATCGTGGAAAGCGAAGGACAGAGCCGGACCGCGGGGCACTGGCCAGGCCTTCTGCTAGATTAGAGGAGCCACTGTTCAGAGACTCTAGGAAGAGGCCCTTAACCTCAATTGCGCTTTAAGTCTCACGTCATAGACCTTGGATTGCAGCAGAGATCAAGGTCTGGGGCCGAGGGCGCAGGTCTAGCTTGGTTGATGCAAGTGGAAACGCAGTACACAAGCAAGAGTAATGGTGGCAGTGGTTTCAAGGAAGCAGTACGTACAAAACGAACAGGAGTCACTGCGACAGCGGCCACCGAAAGGCAAGCGATACCAGCATTCCTAAGCGACCATGGTATAGCGATATTGGGTTAAGCAGCACTACAATTAAAGAGGATCTTCTTTCACGCTTAGCGCCTTTATGTCCGGGTTCCCTAGTCCTAAGTTCTGACGCTCCCATGGGATAGTCTAGGGCCAAGGTGAATCGACCAGGGTTTGGTGGCATATCAGACCATATTCAATAAGGAATGTGAAGGGATACTACACTAGTGCGAATTTTTCAGGACCCCATATTGCTGCAAGCATGGCTGCGCCTGCTTCAAGCCCGGCATGATGGGTACCAGGGTCTGGTTTGGCCACTGGACATCCTGACGAAATATTTGTGGATGCCTTCCGGATTTTTGCGGCTTTGGGTTTAGGGTCAGTTGAGGGTCTAGAAAGGGGTCTGGGGCTTGGGGTCGGGCTTGGGTCTTTCCGGGGTCTGTGGTTCGTGGTTCCTTGGGTGAAGCTGTTCGTCGCGAAACTCCTACAGTAGGCTTCCAGGCGCCGTTCTGAACCGGTGGCTTTGCGAAGGTCAGGCCGAGCGCTCAACTCCGCCCGTGTGCATTTGAGATACCCTCGCTTGATCCTTGTGCACATTAGGTTTGAGGACATGACCAAACCCGGCAGAATGAGGGAAGGAGATTGAACATGGGGGCTTGGGTTTAAATCTGGCGGGGCTTGAGAAACTATCCCAAGCACTTGGGTCTGAAGGCGGCAAAACCTCTGGCCAATCCCTGATCCACAACCCTGGGCTCAGGGTCCCATAGTTAGTTGAAACAAAACGCTTCGGATGAAGTGAAGAAATCCCAAAACAAAGACTGCAGGGCCCCAAAAACGGATATTCGCGAGAGAAAATCAACGTTCAACATCTCTGAGATCGGAGCCTCGAAGCCACTGATCTCCACCTTGCAAAGGGTTGTTGCTAGGCCGTGTGACTGTACTTCTCACTTCCGCTTCTTTCGGGCTTGCATGCTGTTGTACAGTTATACCCAACCGCAACCGCAAAGTGTGAACATCGGTGCAGAAAACACTCCCGGGCAGGGCCGTGCATTGCAGCCCCCTCCTGACTTCTCAAGGCAGCCTAGCTCGGGTGTTCAAAGCCTCAAGAGGCTCAGAGCACCCAGCCTCATCACTGGCTGACATGGAAGGTCCGTGATCGTCCTCCTGCCAGAACATGGTCTACCCCCTTCCAAGCGCAAGTGGCTGGGACGAACGTCTAGACTCGGATTGCGGCCTGCCTTCACGTGATCTCTAAACAAGGTCCGAAGGTCATGCCGAAGACACCGGCTGTTTCTACTGATTGCACTGCTAGCACAGCCACCATGATTGCCAGTCGGATGACCAGCTAGGCCGCTTCATACCAGACCCGGACCGGCACAAAGAGTTTAAGAGAGGGGCCTTCATAATTAGAATGGGGTTTTGGGGTTAGAATATGCTGTAAAATAAGAACAAGGGCGTCTGAATGCGTAATCACTCCTGCCAAGCTGCGACGCATGAACCATGGGCAGATCCGTAAATGTCATGTATGCCCTTTAAAGGAGGGCTCAGCTCCTCCTGAACGTCAAAGACGGTGAAGTACAGTCGATCGAAGGAGACGGGTGCATCCTGTGCGGCTGCTGTGGTGTCTTGATAGCTCGGCTTAGCACTCTGTGGTACAGGAGCATCTATGGATCCAATGTGGGTGTGGTAGCAGTCTCTGGAATTCAGACTTTCCTTCCATTGAGACTACTTGCCGAGGGAGCCGTCAAACCCAGCGCCTGCCTTCCAGAACATCTCGCGAAAAGTTTACTGCTCGTGACACCCTTCGTCAAAAACCTGATCCCGACCCTTGCAAGCCCCCAAAGCGACAAAAGCTTCAACTAGCGCTTTCACTAAAAAATCCCGAAACTACCCTGACCCAACCATCACCCACTTCCCAAGCCAAACCCAAAAGAGAAAACAAAGTCCAAAACCTCAGGACCCAGAGGCCTGGTGTTTCGGATACGTTCGCCAGCCCTAATTCCCTTAAGGCAATCGGCCTGAGAGTCAACCAGGCGAATCCTCAGCGACGCAGTGGTTCCCAGTGCCACCTGCCATGAGCTAGCAATGACCATTTCCATTTTCTAACCATGCACCCCCCCCTAGCACCCCAAACCAGAACAACTTATACCTCAACCCTAACCTCACCAAAAGAACCATAGGAATACCCCTAG
>CAJNJA010041908.1:2802-26371 GCA_905231915.1 Symbiodinium necroappetens | reverse complement strand
GGGTGAGGGTTTAGGGCTTTGGGTTTAGGCTTTAGGGTTTAGGGTTTAGGGTTTAGGGTTTAGGGTAGGGTTGAGGATATCATGGGCTCGGGTTCCTGCAGGAGACTCTTGAAAGGTTTGCGATCATCTCAGGGTCGGATCCTAGGATGGCTGTTGCGTTTGGCGCTTCCTGCAGATAGGGGCATAGGGTGCCTTTCGCATCGTTTTAGGAATCCTGCAGAAAACTTCGGTGGGGCTCAAAAGTTGCCTTCCGGTTGAGGGTATAGGGCTTAGGATATAGGGCTTAAGGTAGAGCCCTAAACCCTGAACCCTAAACCCTAGACCCTAAACCCCGGGGAATCGGTACCAGGCTGAGGGTTTAGGGTCCAAAGGTCGGGACAAGCCCCCCTGGAACGCCCATGAAAGAAGAGCCAGCTTTGTTTAGTAAGGTTGAGGTTCAAGCTGTTTAGGGGCTTAGGGTTTAGGGCTTAGGAATTCAAACCATCATAAGAGCAAGATACAGAAAGGCAGTGCAGAGGTGTGAATTATCTTCTTGCAGTCCCCATAGAAGAATATCACCAAATGCTGCTCTTGCCATGAAGGCCCTTACCCAGGCCGAAGTTATCAGAGGAAGCCTTCCCCAAAGGCTCTCAGGACTCATATCTTAAGGCTTCTGGGCCCAAAGACCATACTATATAAGGCTTTTGACAGGTTTTGGGGTGGCATATGCTGGCCCCAAAACTGCAACCTGCCGAAAGAAAACCCGAGAAGTTTCGTCAACAGGGGGGTTGCCTCAAACCCCTAAACCCCAAGCCCAAACCCCCTAAACCCCCAAGCCCCAAACCCCAAACCCCTAAACCCTTTAGGGTTCATGCACAAGGCCCAGGTTCTAAATTCTGACGATAGTCTCCATTGCAGTTCCTTTTTTTGGTTTAACCAATTCTATATTAAGGATCCCAAAAGGTAACCCCAAAAAGGAACTACAATGGAGACTATAGGTAGGGTTCAGGGAAAAGGGGTGTCCATCCAGCCTTTTGCCGGGGCTTGCGTCCCTGCGGGCCCCTGGCAGAGGGCGTTGTGTGCTCAGGTGCTGCGGGCTGAAGCTGCGGAGGGTTTTAGGGTTTACGCTTTAGGGTTTATAGGGCTTACCCAGCAGGTTCACTAACTGGGACGGTTTGTATCGGTCTTTACAGGGTTTTTCTTCGAAGATGTGTAGGGTGAGGCAACGTTTTGAAAGTAAGTTTTCAGGTTATGCGTTATGTGTATGTTGTGAGGTTATGCATGCAGTGTAAAAGGTTTGTTGGCTGCTGTTGTCTTGGGTGATTTGTATGAGACACTCTGTTTCCGTGGCCAGGCACAGTTCTATGTCCAAGTGCGCACTACAGGAAACTGGAAGCCTCTGGGATGCACAGCGGAGCCACTGGGGACAGGAGGTCGTCCAGAGGCATAAAGCTAGGCAGAGCCCTGGGCTTCTTCTCCAAACGGGCGGGCAGGGAGGGAAAAGCTTGAGAGATGAACGGAGGCGGCCACTCGTCAGGTTCCTCAAGCCTCAGCAAGCAGGTACAATGAGACACTCTGTTTCCGTGGCCAGGCACAGTTCTATGTCCAAGTGCGCACTACAGGAAACTGGAAGCCTCTGGGATGCACAGCGGAGCCACTGGGGACAGGAGGTCGTCCAGAGGCATAAAGCTAGGCAGAGCCCTGGGCTTCTTCTCCATAACATTGGCGCACAAGTCCAATTCAGTGCCTGGCCCTCACTGCAGTCCGAAAAGGACGGCCAAAGGCCGACTGAAGCGCTCATAAATGGCATTCACCAGAGCAGCACTGAGGCGTCGACACAAGCCTGATGGATACGAACGGGCCTGCCTGACTCGTGTCGCTTGCTCATGGGCCAGCAGGCGAGCATGCGGCTTGCAACTGCGACTGCAAATGCCCTGCCGGCCCGTACAGTGTCTGACCACTGCGTGCAACGAAACATGGCTTGCAAGCAACCTGGTGCGCTGACGCCGTGAACCTCCGTCCTGGCAGTAGTCAGTGCAATGCTGGTGAACCTGCAGCTGGCGGCACAGACGACGCACACATGGGACTTGCCACAAATGCGCAGTATGAGGGCTCGCCAAAGCGACAGGAATGCTTTTGCGCATGCATGCTCTAAAGACTCGCACGGTGAAATGAACGAGCTTGGTGGCCAACGGAGTGCTTTGCCGCAGAACCGCTCCTGAGCCAGGCAAGCACGTGAGGCCTCGGTCCAGTGCTGCACGCGGCAACGGAGCGCAGTCACCACAAACCGAACCACTAAACCACACAGCCGCAACCCGGTCAGAAGAGATGAGTTGCAAGATGAACCTTTGCAAGGGGCCTTTTGACAGGTCGTGCTCACTCCCGAAACGTATGTCGATAGGCACAATCTGAAAGGCAGAGCCAAGCATGCGCTTCAAGGCGCGACTCAAGGAAGCTTCACCGGCAAACAGCTCTAGGACAAAGAGCGGCCCGGCGGAAAGAACTCGATGAACCGGCTCGTCATGACATGCCCCACCTGCTTTTCGGCCCGGAGCGCCTCGTTTTGCTGCACCTCGGAAAGCTGTCCAAAAATCTGTGCAAGCTTGCCGCCTTGCTCGTACCTGCGCACACTGGAGAGGCAACGCCATCGACCTCTCTTGGCGATTTCTTCCATGGTGCGTAGGCCCGTGAGCGCATCTGTGCTGGCTGCACCGTGGCGGATCTGGTACGAGTGTACCACTCCAAGAGGCTGATAGCCAGCAGCGACGGCGATGTTTTTGAACACCTGTCCTGCGTGCCCCACGTCGAAGTGGAACAAAGGCTGATCTGCCTGCATGCGGCTCTTCATCCGGCCCAGGATCTGCCCAACCCACTGCAGGTATGGCTGATCGATCAAGAGATTCTCGTCCATGTCGCCTGTTTTTGAGGGCAAACACAGATCCATGGGCCCGGACGGGGACAAGAGCAGGCTGTAGTGACGACAAAGCTTGTTTGGGCTCACTATGTGCTTCACGGCAAGCTTCAAGGTTTCTCCCGGTCGGCAACTGACTGCCCATGTCAGCGCCATCCAAAAGGCAACCCAGTACTCCCCGGCCAGTACAGTTTGGATCATCATGAAAGCCAGCATCGGGTAAGGCAGGGGAGTCCGAGCTTGCGAGGGTGCCAGACGCCTGAACCCACGAAGTGCTTGACCGGCCCGAGTCAGGACGGCCACCTTTGCCACATCTTGGCGATGGTACTTGACTGCGGCCAACAGGGTCTGGGGAGTAGCCAAGCTGTCGCCCTCGAAGAACTGCTCGTTTATGGCCCAAGCCACTGCTGCATCGAGATCCGGCACCGTGTTTATCTTCAAGCGGTGTGTCTTCACGAACTGTAGGAAACCTGCCCAAGCCCGAGCGTACGACTGCTCTCGGCTCGGGGTCACCGCCTGCCGCTCCAGGAAACAGGGCTCCTTGACGTTGGACTGCGCCAGTGGGGTGCTGTCTGCGTGTTTCCGCTTGCGGCTGGCAGCCTTTTGCTCCTTGATCTGCTTTCCTGAGAGCACTGGCATCTTCTCCTGCTGCACCGCGCGGGAAGTAGAAGGCGACAGCTTGTGAGCGCCATCCTTGGCGCCTCCTTTGCGAGGAAGCATGATTGCTCTGTAGCTCTTGCGCACCAGATTTAGGATCAAAAGGCACCCATGCTTTGTTTCGAGAAGCAGCGTCTGCAGGGTTCAGTTCTGAAGCTACCCAGCGGAAGTAAGGCTGGAACCCACAACTTAAACTTAAAGCACAGGCTTGTCTACAAATGCGGTTCATCCCCTTGCTGGAGCTGCGGCCTTTGCTCAGGGCCAACACCGACGTCATGCTATCGCTCAGGACAACATGTCGTGCTCCGTGGTTTCTCTGAGCTCTAGCGAGATGCTGCAAGGTCCAGACGATTGCTCGCCCTTCAAGAATGGCGATGGGCTCCTGGCGCTGCCACTGCCCACTGCTAACCTTTTTCCACTCACAATCCAGGAAAGATAGCGGTATCTCAGGTACAGGGACTGTGGGGCATTGGGCTCGCAGAGTCTCCAGTTCCAGAATGTCCAAACACGAGCCTGCACCGTGCTTCTCAGGGACCAAAGTCGCCGCCTCTTGCTCTCGACTGAACCTCCAGCGATCACACACGTGTCCTACTTCACGAACAGACTGGATCTCATGGGTGCTCACTGCCACGCCGCGGCCCCAGGTTGAGGCATCTGTGGCATAGACTTCTTTGCTCCAAGGCGCTGAAAGGTCACGCTGTAGTAGTGGAAGCAACGACCTCGCCCAGAAAAGCTCACGACGCACTTGGGGCCATAGCCGAGAATGTCTCTTGTAGCACTTGCGAATAAAGCAATAACAAGCTTGAAAAATGCTCAAGTATTCTCGACGTAGCAAGCCCGCAAAAGTGAAATGACCGATGAACTTTTCCAGCAGTTGTCCTGTGGCCCAGCCTCTTGCGAGAAGCTCGTCAGTGGCCAGCCTCAGTTTCCACAGGCGTCGTGTAGTCACAGTCACCGTCGGGCTTGTGTCACTGAAGTGCCAGCCTAGCGTGTCGCCACCCACCGCTGCTTCAACCTCGTGCGTCGGAAGCCCACGCTCTTGCAAAGCTCCCTGTACTTCAGTAGCGAGCTCTTTCACGAGGCCCTGGCGTTGAGAAAGCGCGACGAAGTTGTCGACATACTCCGTGTGCACGAAAGGCCTCATGTGCGGGGCAGGCTTGCCGTCTACGAGCCGAAGAGAAGCAGGTAGCTTAGGGATACTGTTCACAACGTGTTCGTGGCATTGCTGGCAAATCCACAACGCATGTGTCCATCCCATGGGCACGGCTTTGAATACTGGAAAAACTTTCTGGGTGGGCGACACCGGGCGACCGCCCAGCGTCCACAAGTCAACTTCTCCTGATTGCACAGGTCGCAATCCAAAAAGGTCTCGAAATTCAGTGGGCAGTTCGATCTGGTAGAAAGCATCAGCTATGTCGACACCACCCACCTCTATCGGTGGTCCTGGATCCACGTCCAGCGCTGCAAACGAAGCACCAGTGGCCAGAGACACCTTCGAGGATGCTCCGAACCAACAGTTTGACAATCGAGCGTCTACTATGAGACGCTGTTTGCCCGACTTCTTCCACACACAGAAGAGGCCCACCTGCTCACGCACGTGGAGCCGGTACTCCACGAGTCCAGCTGCTTCAAGCCGTCTTAAAAACTGCACATAGCTCACTCTGCAATGCTTCAGCTTCGGATCAAAATAAGGGGCTTTCAAACCGGCCTCTCTCTTAAAATCGCCCGCTTCGTTTGGAGATACCATCTTCTGGCGCAGCACCTTCACTACGCTCTCAGCCTCCGGCCCTAAGATGGCAGTCAAAGACGAAGGACTACCACCAACCGGAGGAAGGGAGACAAGCTCCCTGTTGAAGGGTGCAAGGCTAGCAGGTTCGCCTGAATAGCCAAGTTTGGCCTGGAGCTCTACAAGGGCTCCCCGACCGGAAAGATCATCTGGAGGCTTTCCCAGACTACGAACAGCATCCCGAAACCTATGCAAACAGGTAGCCTGTGCAAGCGTCGGTTTAAGGGGTTGCTTTGAAAAATCGCCTACGAATTCGTCCCCAGCATACATGCTGTTGAGACTAGTCACAATGTCACGCACCCACCCCTCGACATGACTAGCGGACAAGACACGCCTACGGGATGAGCGAGACAATGACTGGCTTGCAAGTGAAGTTGTGGCAGCGCAGGGCAGTGGCAGAGGGAAAAGATCTCGCTGCCTCTGGCCTTCGCTCAAAACTGCGGGCCCCATGTGTCCAGTGCACGTGGGCGGCGGCAGCTGAGGCCCTACTTCGATGCAGCTGCCCGTTCCTCACGGGCCTTCCTGACCTGCTTCATGACCGATGCATCCTTCTCGACTTCTTTGGATACGTAATCCAAAAGCTCTGGTGCCACCATCGTGTCTCCGAACTCGCGATGCGTCCCAGTGAAGACCGCAGCTTCCGCCTTGTAGGCTTCATCGACCTTTTTCTCCTTATTCTTGCCTGAGCCCTTTCCGCCGCCAGGGCCCCGATCGGAGTAGAAGTACTCGATGAGCTGAAGTCGGCGGAAGGCTAACTCGGCTCCCGCCAGGTTGGAAAGATCAAGGCCATCAAAGCGCCCCAGCCGATCCAAGATCTTCATGAGGTTTTCGTGCTCTGTAGCTCCCCATGCATCCGCTTGCAGCCCGTGATTCGTCATCCACCAACGATGATGATCCATCGGTCCTCCGTTTCTGCGGTTCAGAAAGCGCACACACCACGCGGCAGTCCGCGGACCAGGCACGTTCCAGTCAGCAAACTCCTCCGCATGCGTCTCTTTCGAAACATCTCGCCACAAGCGCTCATCGCGTTGAAGGCCCTGGAAAGAAATCCCCAAGAGTCGGGCATCAGCGGCCGCCTCCTTGCCCTTGTACTTGGAGATATCGTCATCCCCCATCCTGCGGATTGCGATCCATGAGCCACCGTCTGGTTTCAAGGCAAGGTCCCCTTGCACGATCTCGGATCCATCCAATGACACGATATCGCCCCTCAGACGATGCTCTGTGCTCTCGATGCACACCCACTTGCCACCAGCTGACGCAGCACTAGCAGGAGCACCGGCGGGTGCAGCTGCAGGAGGGGCTGCCAGTCCGGGCCCTGCGCCGGGTGGAAAGGCAAGCGCTGCGGCGGCATGTTGTGCATCCAGTCGCATCTGGGTCATCTCTTCGCCTGCGGGCATGTTGCGGAAACGATAGGTGTTGCTATCATCAAGCCCGGCAGGAAGCTGGAGAGCTCTTCCCACACGGAAGCCTGATATGTCATCGTTCTCCAGGCTGATGTGCTCCGGAAAGACATCAAAGTCTGGAGTTAAAACGATGTGCCACCCGCGTCCGCATGCACATGAAGCCAGGACCAAACGCTCGTGCCAAAGCTCAGGCGGCGGTAGATCATAGCAGATGTACACTCGGGTCCCTGCCGCCAGCGACATCAGCGTGAGAGCTCTGTCCGTCGGCGTCTAAGGACCTGCAACTGCTCTTTGGCTCTGTCCTCCACACTCAGTGCTGACTGCGAAAGCTCGTTGAAGGGTGCGGAACGTTCGTTGCCAGTTCTGAGTCTCGAAAGCCAGCGTAGAAACCACCGCAAGCCACTGAACAACGACTGCCAAGCAACGCCGGCAACGGTGAAAAACAGACCTTTGACCAGCTCCCACTTCCAGCTGCTGGATGCGCACTCGCTTTGCTCCACTGCGCAAGTGCAGTTGCACTCACACTGCACAGAAGCGGTGGGGTCTTGCAGCAAGGAAGCCGCCCATGCGGCGAGGAGCAGGAAGGGTCGCCACATCTAAAAGCTTGAGAGATGAACGGAGGCGGCCACTCGTCAGGTTCCTCAAGCCTCAGCAAGCAGGTACAAGGGTCAGGCACTACGGTGAATGATATAAATTCTGCGTAACCCCATAATAAGGAACTATACCATAATTCCCATGAGTTTAGGGACTTAAGGTAATGCAGGATCTATATAATCAACAGTATTCTTCAGGTATGCTTCGGCTCGGTTGGGCCGTCGTGATGCAGAAGCTCCCACCCTTGGCACAGATGGCCGCTTTCCCCCCGGAAGTAGCGGTACTCCGTCTTCAGGAGGCGCCCCGAGACAATGTCGAGGTTTTGCAGTAGTAGTAGTGGTAGTAGTAGTAGTAGTAGTAGTAGCAGCAGCAGCAGCAGTACCAGTCGTAGCAGAACATGCTGCCTGATGGGGCTCATGTCGCTCTGGCGCTGTGCTCAATTCTAATCTTGCGGCATGCGCACATGCTGGTACTGCCAAAGATTCGCAGCGAGATGCTGCCAAGAACGTCAGCAAGCCTTGAGTTTGCGCTGTTGGAACGGTAGAAATCCTTGAGTTTGCGCTCTGTGAAAAAGATGCGCGGCAGCGACGGAATCAGCACCCACCCCCCACCCACCTGCCTCCCCGAACAAAACTACACGAACAAGCGACCCCGAACTGCGTCGCGCGTTTTTGGTTGCAGGCGGCCGATAACATAGACAGTCGTCGGGGGGATGTAGGAGACAAGACAGTAGAAACTTCACATAGGCTCTGTAGGAAGACGTGGCCTGTGCGAGGGACTCGGCAGGTTTCAGCATGTGCATCAACATCAATTTTAGGGTTTAGGGTTTAGGGTTTAGGGGTTTAGGGTTTAGGCTTTAGGGTTTAGGGATTCCCGGAGCAAACGCTTGAAACAGCCCCGCAATCATCCCAGTTCCCACACCCTCTTGCAGGGTTTATGGCTCCCCAAACTCGAAATGCCAGAACCCCCGCCCCCTCCCTGCCAAAGACCTGGACTTCAGGAGAAACGAGGACAAATACATCGCCTCACAAGACCCTGCAAAACCGATGAAACCCCAGCAAAACCTGGAACAGCCTGACAAAAACGTGTAAAACTCTAAAGAACGGCAGCAGAAAGCCATACAATGCCCTTCCCTACACCGGACATGCGCCGCCTCTGCCACTTCCACTGCCTGCTCTCGACCACCAGCCTCCCAAGAAGACCGGGCTTTGGGTCTCAGGGTTTAGGGTTTAGGGTTTAGGGTTCAGGGTTTAGGGTTCAGGGTTTAGGGTTTAGGGTTCAGGGTTTAGGGTTTAGGGTTTAGGGTTTTGAGCCCCCAAAAGTTTGAAACATGGATTTAGGATGATGAGTAAATGGATCCCATCTATCCTAATTTAGGGATAGATACTTGGAGGTTCATGGATAGCTATAAGTGGGGCTATAAGTAAGGTAGCTGTAGCTGTAGTTATAACCCATATTAGGGGACTTATAACCATACTTAAAACTTTAAAACTACCCATGAACCTCCAAGTAATGATTTTGATCTTCCAACTTTCTGGCCCCGCCTCTCGGGCTTCAGGATGACTCTACTTCGCTTAGACTGCGGGCACAGAAGTACCGTTGATGATATAAATCCTACATTGCCTGAAGGACCCTAAACTATGGGAAGTATGGTATAATTCCTTAATTATGGGTATTGCAGGATTTATATCATCAACCGTTAGTTGTTGAAGATCCCTGGAAAAAGAAGCCAGGCACCCAAGAAGCCACGAAACAGCGGCAACCAAGAGGCTTAAAGTCACCCTAACCCCTAAAGCCTGACCCCTAAACCCCTAAACCCCGTAAACAACAAAACCCCTCAACCCTAAACCCCCTGAACCCTAAACCCTAAACCCTAAACCCTAAACCCTAAACACCCCCTAAACCCTCTAAGCCGTACAGCTCTAGAGATGACGCGTTGGCGGCTTCTGAGCACCGGGGCTTAAGGCTCCGGGGTTTCTTAGTTGCTGAGTTCATAAGCACAAAAATTACGTGTACACCTTCAGTGCTATAAGGGATCATATTCTCCCAAGAAGTTTCAAGTAGTTCGATAAGGGATCATAGTGTCCCAAGAAGTTTCAAGTAGTTCGATAAGGGATCATATTATCCCAAGAAGTTTAAAGTAGTTCGATAAGGGATCATACTGTCCCAAGAAGTTTGAAAAAGGGTATGCTCATTCAGCTGCTAAGAACCTAAACCCTAAACCCTATATCCCAAGAAGTTTAAAGTGTACTCACTCAGCTACTAAGAACCTAAAACCCTATATCCCAAGAAGTTTAAAGTGTGTACTCATTCAGCTACTAAGAATACCCTAAACCCTAAACCCTATATCCCAAGAAGCTTGAAGTGTACTCATTCAGCTACTAAGTCTAAGGTGTGTGCTCGAGGGCAGACGGAGAAGGCTGTCGGGCTCAGAGCTGAGATTTTAGGGCTTCGGGGTTTAGGGGTTTGGGGGTTTAGGGGTTTAGGGATTCAGGGGCTTTAGGGGTTTAGGGGTTTAGGAATTTAGGGGTTTAGGGGTTTAAGGGTTTCGGGTTTAGGAGCAACAAGCGGAAAGATACAATGTCCCAAAGGCCTACCTAGCATAACACCCCCCTGCAAAGCCCCCCTCGCAAAGCCAGCAGCCTGGTCGCTGTTTGGCGCGATGTCTCTGGCAGCCTCTGGAGCAAAAGGTTCACGGAGACTGCGTGCTTGAGGGCTTCAGGCTTGGGGCTTTGGGTTTGGGGTTTATAGGGTTTAGGGTTTAGGGGTTTGGGGTTTAGGTTGTAGGGCTTTTGGGGTTTGGGGTTTAGGTTATAGGGTTTACAGGGTTCAGGCTTTAGGGTTTGGGCTTTAGGGTTTACGTTGCTGGTATCGTTGCAGGGGGCTGTACTCAGGCTTCCAATGCCGCCGAAGTTCGGGGCAACCTTTGGTTCATTGTAGGGATCATTTTTCCCAGAGACTCCGAAACCCTTTAATTAAGGAACATACCTTAAAGTTTATTAGGGTTCCGATTATAATTTCAGGTATATTCCTGAATTAACGGGTTTTGGAGTCTCTGGGTTCTGGATATTATTACTTAGCTGCCCAGTACCCTGGCCCAAAAAGTTCACACTTTTCTTTTAGTAGGGGTTTAATATACCGAAAAAGTTTAAAGTTTACCTATTGGGCTCCCAAGATTAAGCCCTAAACCCTAAACCCTGATATTATTGGATTTAGGATCCAAGGCTCTGGGAACTTTCCGGTCCTCTGGGGCTCCGGTGGGCGCGTCCAAGCCACGGCAAAGCTCCGCCAACCCGAAACTTCCGGAGGACAGAGCCGAAACCTACTTGGAGGTTCATTGGGGTAGTTATCAGTAGGGTTATGGGGTTCCTTTAAGGGTTCCTTTCAAGGGTTCTATAGGGTTCTTTTTGGTTCTTTAGGGTTTAGGGTAGTTATAAGTAGGGTTATAAGTCCCCCAATATGGGTTATAATGCTAGCTACCCTACTTCTATCCCCATCTTATAACTACCCATGAACCTCCAAGTATACCACATACTGCACGCACAACGCTCCCCTGATTGAGGGATGGATGCCAGGATTGTTATTGGGCTCGGCTAAGCTTTCCTATAGATAAACCTAAACCCTCAACCCCTGGAGCCCGCAAAGTCACTTCCCCAAGGCATGGTCTTCTACGTTGTCCTTTTGCGGAAAAGGGATATTCCTCACACTCTAGTCCTGTTTAGGGTTTAGGGTATAAGAGGAATCCTTTCACGAAGTTTAGCATAGCCGGCCTGTCTACAACCCTAGTTCGGCCTTCATCTCAATCTGAAGGGCCCCACAATGCCTCGAAGCTCGCTCGTAGCGTCGACTTATTTGGCTTGGGATTTGTGGGATTCTGTGAGCTTGGCCGTGGGAGCCTGCAAGGTTAACGGCAGGTGCACAGGAGTTCAAGACTTCTGTTTGAGTTTCAGGAGCGTTGTTGAGAAGCTGTAGGTTAGGGTGTCGCTGCACAAGCTCAAGCTTTAGGTCGGGAGAATCAAAGCTTCACATATCTCTTTTTGCTACCAAAAGCACTGCCCATCTAAATGATCGTCTCAGTCGAGCCGGCAAGGACCATTCGTGAACTCTAGCGATCGTTGCGCTGTACACCCCTCCACATCACCATAGGCGAGGGCTTCGGGGCGGGGTTCAGGAGCTTGGGATGAAAGCGTCAAAGGCGCTAAAGGCTTTCTAGGTTAGGGTGAGGAGGCTAGGACGGCTCACGACCATCACCGCGACCTTGCGGCCCTGTGATGGTATTGGTATCACGAGAACAAGGCGCAACTGACGAATGTCATTCTAAATGTTGTCAACACCGTGGAGGGGTGCGATTTGGGCTCAAGGCTCTTGACTGAAGACTCTCTCCTAATCCAAGAATCCATCAAGTAGCCTGAACTTTAAGCCCTCATCACTCCATTGCTCAGAACCCTTTACTCACTCTTCCTTCAATCCACAGAGGCCAATACCCCATCGCTGAAAAATGGGGCCCTTGGCCGTCCACCTCTCAAGAGTCTCCCCGCAGCTTCGCGGCAACGACCGGAGAGGAGCCTGTGGCGATGCGTATGGTCTCACTGTTCGTGCTCTTCTTGCGACGGTGGCGATGGTGAATAACAGTGAATGATGATAATGGTGACGACAAAGGTAACGGTGAGGACGGTGATGCCAGTGACTGTTGCTGCTCGTTCGGCCCTGTCTCGTCACCAGATAAGTTCCTGCTTAAATATCACAATTCGCGGAATTGCGTTGCTTTGACAAGTCCGTTGAAGGTGAACGATGCATGCGGGCTTGCTCACGACAAGCTTCCGACTGTGGAGTGGAAGCACTTCTCGAGAGAGGTGCTTTTGAACAGCTCAGATTGAATCGGGTTCAAGGGTCCCGTCCTTTCTCACATTTAAGATCCCTACTATGGTTCTTGTTACGGTCGAGGGGTTCATGATTAAAGATGAACATCAGCAGAATCCACCAGCGGCCTGCGGAGGCCGAGCTTTTCGAAGCCTGCATCGGCAGCAAGCTTCAGGAAACGAACGTCTCGGGAGTTCACTAGTTACCCTAAACCCTAAACCCTTCCCCAAAAGGCTAGGCGTTAGGACCGTTGTTGGGGTTTAGGGGTCAGTGTTCGCGGAGAGCAGGAGCCCTTGCAGGCTCAAAAACCAAGGGGGCTCCTGCTCGCAACGAGATTTAAAGTAGTAGGAAGTACGGCTCCAAGCATCTTTTGGCTCTGCAGCGGCCTGTGAATCATGTTGCAGCAGGGGCCTGCAGCAATCGTCGCATTTCGGGAATCTGCCATCATCAGGCTCAGCTTTCGTTCTTAGACTGAGACTGAAGCCGAGAAGAGGGTCCTGAGATGGTCCCTTAGCACAGAACACACCTGACTCACCGGTAGTGATGGGGAGAATTTGGCTTCTGCTGGCTTTGTTCTCTGGGAAACCAAAGCCAGCAGAAGCCAAATTCTGCCCATCAATGAAAGCTGAGGCTTCCGATATTCCAGCTCAGGTTCACAGAGAACACACCATTTCCTGAGTCCTGACTCACCGGTAGTGATGGGGAGAATTTGGCTTCTGCTGGCTTTGGTCTCTGGGAAACCAAAGCCAGCAGAAGCCAAATTCTGCACATCAATGAAAGCTGAGGCTTCCGATATTCCAGCTCAGGTTCACAGAGAACACACCATTTCCTGAGTCCTGACTCACCGGTAACCGGTAGTGATGGGGAGAATTTGGCTTCTGCTGGCTTTGTTCTCTGGGAAACCAAGCCAGCAGAAGCCAAATTCTGCCCATCAATGAAAGCTGAGGCTTCCGATATTCCAGCTCAGCTTCACAAATCCCTAAGAGCAGCCGAACGACTGAGGCATGACATCTTTCTCAGCGCCGGCGTCCAACAGCAGCTGCACGACTGCAGCATGACCGCGACATGCTGCATCCATCGGTATGGTGCTGCCCCGATTGTCACGCTCATCCAGATGGGCACCGGCCTGAAGAAGCAGCTGCGCGACGGAAGCACAAGTGGCTTCACAAGCGTTACATGCTGCATACATCAGCTCTGTACCGTTGTCGTCATCGCGCAAATCCTTCTGAGAACCTGCCTCAAGCAACAGCTGCGCGATTTGAGCATGACCTGTGTATGCTGCATACATTAGTGCTGTACGGCCACTGGTGCAGATCCTTCTGTGCACCGACGTCCAGGAGCAGAAAGCATGACTGTTGCGTGCTGCAGCAGTTCTTCAGCCTCAGGGCTTGAGAAAGCATTGTTCACGATCCAAAAGAAAGGGCTCCCAAGTTTAAGGATTTCAGATGTCGTTGCTCGGCTATCAGTAGGGCACATCGGAAGCCGCTACGTACAACTCTTGCTGCTGGTCCTCCGAAACCTCAGAGAATGGCATCATCCAAAGCGTTCTCCTGGTGAAAGAGCCTCTGCCTGAAGCGTGGCGGCAGGGGCCGTGCTGCTGATGCAGCCGCTGCTTCAAGACCTTAATGTCGCTCAGCTCCGTAAGAGGAAGGTTCGCCACGTCCTCCCCGGAAAGCATTGTGATGCGCAACATGGCCAAGCCGCAAAGCACGGAGACAGGCTATGGCATGCTGGCGTCGTGCAAGGTTCATGCGATGGGGCACAGGGTACTGAAATGCGAACTTGAAAAAAAAACATGTGATCCGAGATGCGTTCCTTAAGAGGCCCTGAGCTTATGTTGGAAAAATCCGCAGCCCCTTTCATGTCCAGCACATAGATGTGTTAGCACATTATCCTGTTCACATCTTCTGCACATCGGCACAGGATCAGAAGATACGGCGCCCCGAAAATCGTAAACCCTTAGCCAGTAGTCCGCAGCACAAGTCTTTCCTGAAATCCAGAGACCGAACCTGGGAACGCTAGCCTGGCAACACTGGAGCGCTAGACAACGAAGGTTCGCAGGTACAACCAGATGGAAGCCCGAACAGTTACAAACTTCGCGTTGTAGTTATAGTGTAATAGACCCTCTAAGTCCTGTTCTGACGATTGTAGTTATACTATGATAGATCACCAAAACCCTTTTCTGACCATTATAGATATAGTATAATAGACCCCCAAAGTCTTTTTCTGATTGCTATACTTATACCATAAATGGACCCTCCCAGACCCTTCTCTGACCATTAAGGCCCCCATTTTGCCCTCTCAACCCTGTAGTGGCATTGCTCGGGGTGTGCTCGACATTCTTAGAGTTGTCAGTGGTGCGCTCCAGGTTCGTAGCGTCTACATGACAAGTGTATTTAATTGGCGTAGCCCACAACCCCCTGCTTCCAAAGCGCCGTAATCGGTGAAGAGAATTTCACATCAACAGGAAAGGATCCGGGACCCTAAGCCCGAAAGTCAAACCTTTAGCTATAGGGCCTCCCCGCTCCCTCCTGAGTCTTTCGATCTACATACCCGAAACCTTAGGTTTAGTTCAGGCTTTAGGGCTTTGATTCTGCGTAACAAAATCCAAAAGGTATGAGCAGGATCAATTGAATGTGCTCAGTATTTGGGGCGTTCTCTAAGTCAGGGTCCCTTTTTAGGCTCCCCAAGTAGTAGGGCACATGGACCCTCAAAGGGGGCCCTAATGTAGAGAACTACCCATTTGACCACCCTCAGGATCTCCGAATTGAAACCCAGTGTCCTCGGTTCGTTTAGGTAGGCAGCCTAGTCGTTGTGTGGCGCGTCTCTGCCAGCCTTTGTGGGGTTTAGGAGGTTAGGGTTTGGGGTTCAATCCCCGGCGTCGACGGGAAACATGCTGCATGAGCTGAAGTAGGCATATCGATAGGCGATATTTGCTGCTGCAATAGTTCGTCCGACACACATCTGTCTGGACACTAGACTCTAGACAACAGGGTCCTTGTCATCCGTTCGCCGGGGCACTACATCTTCGTCGGATTCAGAGCTCTGAGGGTTGGAAGGTCCTTTGTTCTTACAGGTCCAGGGTTGCCATGGACATTTTCGGGAAGCGCGGGGGCCCAAACTGAAGCACGAGAGGATGAACGCAGTGCTCCCGAAAGCCCAAATCTGAATGATCCTCCCAGTAGACCCGATACTGCCCTCTGAAAGTGAAGGGACCATGTATAAAAATCCAGCTATACCTTTACACCCCCTTTAGTTCACCCCTTCTTTTTTTGCTCAAATGCAATGAGGAGTTGAAGATCTGACGAGGACATCGGAGTCGAGGGTTCAGAGGCTTAGAGGGCCCTACGCATGCTTCCTACGTTAGGGCGATTTGGGTCCCAAAGAAACAAAAACTGAAGACTCTCTCCTAATCAAAGAATCCCTCAAGTAGCCTGAACTTTAAGCCCTCACTCATCGCTTCATTGCTCAGAACCCTTTATTCACTCTTCCTTCAATCCACAAAGGCCAATACCCCATCGCTGAAAAAGGGGGGCCCTTGGCTGTCCACCTCTCAAGAGTCTCCCCGCAGCTTCGCGGCAACGACCGGAGAGAAACCTCTGGCGATGCGTACGGTCTCACTGTTCGTGCTCTTCTTGCGACGGTGGCGATGGTGAATAACAGTGAATGATGATGATGGTGATGACAAAGGTAACGGTGAGGACGGTGATGCCAGTGACTGTTGCTGCTCGTTCGGCCCTCTCTCGTCACCAGATAAATTCCTGCTTAAGTATCACAATTCGCGGAATTGCATTGCTTTGACAAGTCTGTTCAAGGTGAACGATGCATGCGGGCTTGCTCACAACAAGCTTCCGACTGTGGAGTGGAAGCACTTCTCGAGAGAGGTGCTTTTGAACAGCTCAGATTGAATCGGGTTCAAGGGTCCCGTCCTTTCTCACATTTAAGATCCCTACCATGATTCTTATTACGGTCGAGGGGTTCATGGTTAAAGATGAACATCAACAAAGTCCACCAGCGGCCTGCGGAGGCCGAGCTTTTCGAAGCCTGCATCGGCAGCAAGCTGCAAGAAACGAACATCTCGGGAGTTCGGGAGTTCAATAATTAGAATCCTTCACCAAAGACTAGGCGTTAGGACCGCTAGGGGTTTAGGGGTCAGTGTTCGCCAAGAGCAGAAGCCCCTGCAGGATCAACAACAAGGGGTTCCTGCTCGCAACGAGATTTAAAGCAGTAGGGAGTACGGCTCCAAGCAGCTTTTAGCTCTGCAGCCGCGGCCTGTGAGTCATGTTGCAGCAGGGGACTCCAGCAATCGTCGTATTTTGGAATCAGTTGCCATCATCAGGCTCAGCTTTCGTTCTTAGACTGACCATTTCCTGAGTCCTGACTCACCCGTAGTGCTGGTGAGAGAGACAATTCTCCCTCCGCATCAGTACCGGTGAGTCACGACTCAGGACATGGTGTGTTCTGTGCTAAGGGACCATCTACCATCTTCTCGGGTTCAGTCTCAGTCTAAGAATGAAAGCTGAGGCTTCCGAAATTCCAGCTCAGGTTCACAAATCTCTAAGAGCAGCCGAACGACTGAGGCATGACATCTTCTTGCGGCTTTCATCAATGGCGTATGGCCCTCCATGTCGCCCACATTCTTCTCAGCGCCGGCGCCCAACAGCAGCTGCACAACTGCAGCATGACCGCGACATGCTGCATCCATCGGTGCTGTGCTGCCCGTCCAGAAGCAGCTGCACGACTGGAGCAGAACCACCGCATGCTGCAGACATCAGTGCTGTGCAGCCGTCATTGTCCCGCATATCCTTCTCGGCGTCCGCCTCCAGGAGCAGGTGTGCGACATCCAGGTGGCCGTTCTCAGACGCCCTCATCAACAGAGTGATGCCCTCGTCATCAGCTGCAGCATCTGGGTCAATGGGAAGCTGCACCAGAGCGTCGACCTGGGAGCAAGAGTGAGTCGGGGTGTGCGCCCACGTTGCCATCGAATGCCGCTTTGATCAGCTCGGTCCACTGGTGCCCAGAAGTCTCCGAGAAAGCCATCCATCACGGCTTCCAACTTGACAGCAGGAAGAAGTGAAGAAGCCCAGAGCCTCCAAAACCCAATAAATTCAGGAATATACCTTGAGTCTCTGGGAGCCTTTGCCTCGACGACTTTGTCGCTTCAATGCCGGGCGGCCGAAGCCTGCTCGGCAGGTTCGGCTGCAGCTGTGTCTGCGTCGTTTCGGTGGGGAGGACGTCACAGCCACTACTCTTAGATCGACGACAGTGTCGGAGGTGACCGCACTCATCCAAGGCGTTGCCTTCGTAAAAGAGCCTCTGCCTGAAGCGTGGCGGCAGGCCGTGCTGCCGATGCAATCGCTGCTTCAAGCCCTTCAGCTCCGCGAGAGGAAGGCTCGTCACTCCTCCCTTGAGAGCAGCGTGATGCGCAACATGGCTGGCCAAGCCACTGACTGCAGAATTGTTGCGGTGTTGCCTTTGCAGGTTCTGTGTCGCACAAGGCCTGTAAAGGACTCAACAAGTTGGAAATGTGTAGCGACATATGACTCGGATCACCAACACTATTATGGGGTACTGAAATCTGCAAGTCATGATGCACTTCGAAGCCGAGATGATCCGCCTCAACTTTAGACTGTACAGCGCAAACCCTAAGCCCCAAACCCAACTCCCTAAACCCTAAACCCAAAGTTCCAAACCCCCTAAACTCTAAAGTCACAAAAACTGGCGGCAAACACGGGAAAATGGCTCTTTGGCTCCCAGTGCCCTTAGGGCTTATGGGAGCAAAGTGGCGGAGAGGGCCTTCTTCTGGGAGATTGCAACCAACCAGAATCCTATATCCCTTCCATCCCTTGAAGCAACCCCGACCCAGAGAGGGCCAAACTAATAACCATTACGTCGGCCATCCGCCTCTCAACAGCCTCCCTGCAGCTTCGCGGCAATGGCTGGGGCGGAGCCTGCGCTATTTCCGATTCATCAGTCCCATTATGCGTGCTCTTCTTGCGGTGGTGACGATGGTGATGATGATGATGAAGATGGCGATGACAGTGACGGTTGCTTCTTCTTCTTCGTCTATGTCTCATCACTAGGTGGGCTCCTGTTTAAGTATCACAACTGTGTCGCTTTCGACATGACAAGTGTTGAAAGTTCACTCTGCACTTGAGCTCGCGCGCAGTAACCTTTCGACCGTGGAGGGCAAGCACTTTTCGCGAGAGATGCTTTATGAATAGGGGTTATTCCCGTCTTATCTGAGGATCCCGACTTCGAGTTGGGTTTAGGGCGTTAGGCGTCCTTTCTTGGATGAGGATCTAATTATGATCCTCAGCGCAGTGAGGTCGTTCGTTAATAAGACTGTCCACCGTGGCCCCTCGGAGGCTGAGCTTTGAAGCTTCGAGGCAGCGCGATGCCCAAGATCAGCCTCTAAAGCCTGAATCGATAGCAAACTTCAAGAAAATGAAGGTCTCCGGTGTTCTCATGTCCTTCTGGATGTTTTCAACCATCTTGATACCATTACCTCGGCCATCCGCCTCTCAACAGCCTCCCTGCAGCTTTGCGGCAAGGACCGGGTGCCATTTCCGATTCATCAGTCCCATTTATGCGTGCTGTTCTTGCAGTGGTGACGATGGTGATGATGACGAAGATGGTGATGACAGTGACTGTCGCTTCTTCTTCTTCTTCGCCTATGTCTCATCACCAGGGGGACTCCTGTTTAAGTATCACAACTGTGTTGCTTTCGACTGGCTTGGAATCGGGTTTAGGGATTTAGAGTCTTAGAGCCCTGCTAAGTATGATCCTCACCGCGGTCAGGTCGTTCGTTAATAAGCCTGTCCACTGCGGCCTGCGGAGACTGAGCTTTGAAGCTTCAAGGCAACACGATCCCCAAGGTCAGTGTCCAAAGCCTGAATCGGGAGCAAACTAAGAGGAACTGAAGCTTACAATCCTCCTTTTAAGGGCGGAGGGTTTCAGGAAAGAGGCTCAAGAAGCTGAAAAACCGGGGCTTCTGCGGCAATTAAGCTCACTTTTCAGCTCTGCGGCCGCTGCCTAGGGTCATGCTTTGTAGCAGCGGCCTCCAGCAATCCTCGGATTTCGGGATCAGTTGGCACCAGGGCTGTGCGCGCAGGCACGTCGGCACCGGCCTCGAGCAGCAACCGCAGCACTGCAGCATGACCGTTGTATGCTGCATGCATCAGCGCTGTCCTGTTCTCGTCATCACGCACACACGTCTGAGCACCTGCCAGCAGCAGCAGGCGCACAGCTTCAGCATGACCGCACCTTGCCGCAGATATCAGCGCAGTCAGGCCCTCCGAATCGCGCAGATCCTTTTGTGCACCGGCGCCCAGGAGCAGCTTCACGACCGAAGCGCGGCCGTTCCATGCTGCGGACATCAGAGCTGTACAGCGGTCACTGTCTCTAACGTCCGTCTCTGCGCCGGCCTCCAGGAGCAACTGCGCGATCTCCACGTGGCCGCATTCAGACGCCCTCATCAACGGAGTAATGCCATCTTCATCCGTTCGAGCATCCAAATCCATGGGGAGCTGCAGCAGGGCTTCAACCTGAGAGCTTGAGAAAGCCTGGATGCTTAAAACGGTTCCCAGGCTTTCTTGCTAGCTTTGTGATGCGACATGCAGGGAGTTTGAAGATCTCAGAAGATGTCATGGCTTCGTTGTCTGTCACATGCCGTGCCTTGGCCACGTTGCCAAAAGCTGCCGCTCCGTAGAGCTCTCGCCACTGCTGCTCCGAAACCTCGGAGAATGACACGATCAACACCTCCAGATCCATCGCGGAATCCAGCTTGACCGCATCATCCAAAGCGTTGCCTTCGTGAAGGAGCCTCTGCCTGAAGCGCGGTGGCAGGCCATGCTGCTGATGCAATCGCTGCTTCAGGGCCTTCACGTCACTCAGCTCCGCGAGAGGAAGGCTCGTCAGCTCCTCCCCTGAAAGCAGTGTGATGCGCAACATGGCTGGCCAAGCCGCTGACTGCACGGAGACCGGCTAGTGTATGGTGGTGCAGTGTAAGGCTCATGCAATGAGCTCGCTTGGAAGGGGTACTTAAAGGATCATGGGACTTAGTAAGTAGGGTTAATTAAGGTAACTATTTTTATATCTACTTATAATCCCAATTAAGAGACTTATAACCTTGCTTACTAAGTCCCATGATCCTCCAAGTACGGGCGGGGATGCAAACTTGGTGTGATCTGAGATGCTTTCTCAAGAGGCCCCGAGCCGAGATGGGCAGCTGAAAGAAGTCTATACTTGGAGGTTCACGGGTAGTTATAAGTAGGGTTATAAGTCCCTTAAAAGGGGTTATAATTATAGTTACGCTTAGCTACCCATGAACCTCCAAGTAAGAGAAGAACCGACGCATCGGGTTTCCCGTTGCCCTTGAGGATGCCCCGGCACAGAGACGTACGGCTCATGATCTAATTCCTGCATTACCCATAATAAGGAATATACCATAATTCCCCTAGCTTAGGGACCTTAAGGCCTTAAGGTTTATATCATTTATGTCATCAACAGTATGTGGGCACAATGCAAAGGAAGTGAAGGCAGTATCCTGTACACAACTTTTCGAAGATCGGCAGGGGGTCAGACGAGACTTGCAAGCCCTAAGTACGTTGACTCCATTCCCGAACCTCGCAAACGACTTGCCGAGTGAATCCGCAGCAGAAGTCCTTCTTGTGCTGTACACCCAGGAATCCCCTTTGGGGAAGAACCCCTGAAAACCCCAAACCGAAAACCCTAAACCCTAAACCCAACACCCTAGATGCCAGGGAAGCTGCAAAAACCTTCCCCGAAGAGCGGAAGACAATCTACGGTTGATGATAGACTTCCTGCCCTACCCATAACAAGGAACACACCATAATTCCCATGGTTTAGGGTCCTTAAGGTAATGCTAAATTTCTAAACCCTAAACCCTAAACCCTGATCCCTAAACCCTCAACCCTAAACTCCCTAAACTCCCTAAACTCCCTAGACCCTAAACCCCTAAACTCCCTAAACCCTAAACCCCTAAGGATTTCTATCATCAACAGCACGAAGGCCTTCGGGTGAAGGAGCCGCCCCTGGAAACCACGGAGGGCGCTATCAACGTAATTAGGAATCATTAGATTAAGCTCCAAGCTTGTCAATGATATGAATAGGGTTATGATCTATTGTACTCTAATTATAATTAGGAATCATTAAGGCCCCTGCATTGGCTCCTCCTGGGGCCTTTCTTGCAGCTTACCAAAACACAAGGGTGGTAGAGCCCCGAGAGTTTCGCTGGTTGGCGCTAGCTCTCTCTGCCACCCACATTAATATAGGGGCCTAAACAATTAGAGTAGGATTTTGGGGTTCCTTATTATGGTTATAGTATAATGGAACCCCAAACTCTATTCTAATTATTAAGGCCCCTATACTATACCTTCTAATCCCCTTGTAAATTCCGGTCAAGCGCCTCGTGGTTCCTCTCGGTAGGCGGCCTGGAGGTCTTCGAAGGTCTCTGCAAGGCTGTTCTGCCAGCCTCTGGAGGTTTTGGAGTTGGAGGCTTCAGGTGGTTTTGGGCGTTTAGTTTAGGGGGTGTAGGGGTTCAGGGGTTTAGGAGTTTAGGGGTTGAGGGGGGTTTAGGGGTTTAGGGGTTGAGGGGGGTTTAGGGTTCAGGCGGAGAAGGCTCAACCTATAGACCCCCCACCAACTACGCCCTCCAATATCCCCCCCAAATAGTCAACATCAAAGACCATAAGGGCTCTGTTAAAGGGTACATGCTGCTATCATCAGGGCCGCACCCATGGCATCGATTTGTCTCGCCTTCCCGTGATCAATGTTATGACTCCCAGCCCGAAATTCCAAAACGGTACACCGGAAGCCCAGGATACACCTCACGTCGAGAGAAGTCAGAATCCTACCTGCACCAGCCCCCGGCCATCCCTCAAAGGCCCCTTTGGCTGCGGCATGCTTCGTAGTAACGCGTTTGTCAAGCGGATGTAACTTTGGCCGCAGTGCAGCGCAAACATGTCTGATGCGCTTCACATGAAAACAACCCCTTCGCACAGCTTGAACCCTAAACTAAACCCTCAAGCCTTAAGCGCCCCAAATCACTTCTGTCTCCAATACTTGGAGGTTCATGGGTGGTTATAAGTGGGGTGATAAGTAGGGTGACTATAATTTTTACGCATGTTAGGGGACTTATAACCTTACTTAAAACTACCCAAGAACCTCGAAGTACCTGAAACAACCTAAGCCCAGCGAGCCCACTACCCTTCAATTGAGGTGTGTTGGTTAACAGCTCATAAGAACCCCCCCAGCCTATGTCCACATCAACTTCAAAAGAAGCTTGAAGCTGGAGGGGCCAAAATAGTTGGACTAGGTGACTAGGCCTTGGGTTCTTTGGGGTATATTTTGGGGTATATTACCACATTCAATCACACCGTACATAGAGACTATAAGGAGATAATGTTAGTGATTGGGCTTGCGGGCGGCTCGTTTACAGTGCAAATATGATGGCATAGAATCATAGCGGAGCTATGAGGGTACGCGGTTACTAATTTTTTCATCAGTATTCCAAACCCTATCGTAGTTGGACCCTTTTTCGGGGCAGCAGAAGCCCTAAACCCTAAACCCCCTGAATCCTAAACCCTAAGCCCTAAATCCTAAACCCTAAACCCTAACCACCCTAAACCAGAAGACCCTAAACCCCTAAACCCTACACCCTATATTATTCCTTATTTAAGGCGGTTTTGGAGTCTCTGGGACCATGCGCCTTGGCATTTTCGCGCGGCGATGCCCGGAGCCGAGCCTGTCAGTGCTTTCGGCTGATCGCCTTCTTTGGCATTAAGGAATATTGGGTTTAGGGTTTAGGATTTGGGGTTTAGGGTTTAGGATACCTTATATTGTATTCGGAACCCGCTTATAATAAGATTTAAAGTATATTCCTTAGGGGTTTTGGAGTCTCTGGGTTATTAGGGTGCTTAGAGTTGAGGGTCTCGGGGTTGAGGATTTTGCGCGGGTGCTGGTGATTGATGACGACGGTGCCGGGGATTGACGGGTTGCTCCTTGGTCTGTGATGCCTTTTCTTCATAACTCTGATTCAGTTCGTCTTAAATGTCAGAAGTACACTACCTGTGACATGTGTGCAAGGTGTGCGCATGAACCACAACTCTGTTCACTGCGAAGCTTCAGGAACTTCCGCGGATAGTTTTCTACAGCACCACGAGAGAAGGGTTCTGAAGCACTCGCGTCGCCCAGTGTCAGTTTCGGAAGCCTGAAATTGAACTGCACTTCGAATTTCTTGAGTGCAATCCTCTTCGAATGCAGAGCATCCTCATCTAAAGGCAAGTCTTCGTAAAGGCTTTCGATGTGGGAGTTTCCAAAAATAAGGGGTGCCTTATTTGGGGTCCTTATAATAAG
>CAJNJA010041897.1:550-27539 GCA_905231915.1 Symbiodinium necroappetens | reverse complement strand
GGTTCCAGATTATTCAAGCCAAAAGTTTTGGTCGGGCGGGGGGGGGTCCATTAAACGAGCCGCAACATTACCCCCCATGCTCTTGCATTCTTTCCTTCGTTACGGGAGCCTTTCAGCACCAAGGCTACCCTCCTCCTCTCCACCCCTACCCGGCTCCCCCGGGCGGCCCCGGCTATGGAAGCAGATCGGGGTCCGGATCCCGCAGTCGATCACGCTCTCGCTCTCGGGGCCGCCGGGCTCGTTAAAGGGACTTACTGCAAGTTCTCTTCGGAGCAGTGAGAGCACCCTAAACGACCTGCATGCCTTAAATGAAGCACCGTATGTTCCGGCAACGAGAACTTAACAAACGTTCCGCTCAGAACCCTATGAAACCTTTGTAGAGTGGTTTGGTGTTGATTGGTGATGCCTGAGTACTTCAAACTGATGGAGAGTCGCTTGGCTCCGGGGCATAGGTTGTACAGAGGCCAGAGCACAGCCTGCCAAGCGAAGTCTTCGGATATTGCCATGCAGGAGCCAAAAAGCACCTTCTACCTGGTAGCTTAAAGTATAGGTTCCGTGACAAGAGCCCAGGCAAGGGTGCCCGAAAGCGCAATGCCTCGGCAGCGGGTTTCAAGAAGGACGTGCGGAAGCAAATTGATGTACATACCCCTGGGTACAGACAGGTCACATTCAAAGACTCGCATGCATCAAGCCTTGTTACGCACAAGCTTGTCCGACTTGATGTTTGTTTGCCTCCCTCTCTTTCTCTCCCGCTCTCTCCGCATCCTTGATGTTAAATGATACATTCGTTGCCTCTACTGGTATGTTTTTGGAACCCAAGATTTACACAGAGCCAAGTCGAGGAGTTCAAGCCTTACCACGCGACGAGCGTCCCAAAGGACACGGACCTCGCTGCGAACGCCACAGCTGATGAGCCCCCCACTACTGCCATGCCCCTTAAACACGAAATAAAGCCAAAAGGGCATTACTTTGGGTTTTTGTCGCAGTATCATTTCTGTAGGTGGTAAACCCTTAGTCGATTTTAATGTTCTCAGAGGCTCAGCCCTAAAGGTTCTTCCTTTGCGGGCCATTCTGTCCTGCAGGCTTCGAAACATCCCCAGCAAGTTCACCCAGCAGTCGTTGCTGGAGGAGATCGACGCAGAAGGCTTCAGTGGCTGGGCTCTTGTTAAGTGATTTAGTTTAAATTACCACAATAGGGATCTATAGTAAATAATATGGTTCCTTAAGTATGGTAACTTAAATTAAAGCCCTTAACAAGAACCCAGGTGGCCTCTATGACTTCTTCTACCTTCCGATGCCCAGCTGCACTCTAAAGGACCTGCTTATCTTCTGCACAACTAGAAACCTCCCGACACTACCGTAAACCTGTTTCCACATCAGAATCAACAAAGGATGGATGTGCGCAATAAGACGAACGTGGGCTACGCTTTCGTCAACTTCTTGGAGCCGGATGACATGGCTCGGTTTTCCCGACACTTTGAAGGGTACCTGTGACCCCAAAACGGTCTGCCCTTTTTTTGGTGGGTGCATGCATACTTTGAAGATGAAGGAACAGTAGATCAGATAGAGAAGCCTAACATTGGGTGTTCTGTTTCTTGCACACAACTAGCTAGTGTCAAGCTCACAGATGCGCTGTAGATGGTGTTATGTGCAGGTACCGGTTCAAGAACAACAACAGCCAGAAGATCGCCACCGTTAGCCCGGCGCATGTGCAGGGTTTGAAAAGGAACATCCAGCAGCTCTCCAAGAAAGCCGTGCTCCACTTCAACAAAGGCCAGTACAAGCCCGTGGTGTTCCGAAACGGTGAGCGTGTGGACTTTGAAGTCATGGCGAAGGAGTTGGACTAATGAAGCAGCTTCACAGAGAGCCCACCTATTTCGACTGAAATAAGGAGTATCCTTGAAGAGGGGGGATCTTTAGTACACGGTATATGACTCATGTGACTTCAAATCAGGGTATTGGGCTCTCTGGATTGGGAAGGGGGCAGTGGCAGATTGCCCTTGCTATAGACTACACCAGATCTTGAGTTGTGACAGTGTTCTATGGTGGTGCGTGCAGGTTGAGCTGGAAATAGGTTACGCATCCTGCCCGCAGTCTTGCGACTTTGATTGGGTTTCCCTACGATCCTGACGCATCCCCGATTGTCATGGTCCGATGCGGAGGCACAAGTGCCAGCAGACTAGAGCGCTATCTCGGGTCTTGTGTGTATTCGCTTGACATAGGACGCAGATTCTGAGATATGGCGCATTTTCCCGAACTGTCCTTGCTTTGTTAGTTAAGACTGCCGCAAACCCTATGCCCCTAAAGGATTGTAGGATCAATTAATTCACAACCACAGCCCCAGACCTGACACTTAGCTAGGCTTCGTTGGGAGGAAGGAGGGCACAAGCTTCGTTCGCAAAAAAAGCCTACGCAAAAAACAAGCTACGGATGCTGTGCTGCTGCATGCAAGCAACCTTTGACTTTGCAAGATGGATTCGTCTTATCATAGGCCAAGTCCGAAACCTGCACACCCTAAATCCGAAGCCCCGGGTTCCTCAACCTTCATACCATTCATACCGTCATCCCAAATTCCTATACCCAAGCACTCCGGGACTTAGAGTGCTCGGGGCTTTTAGAGGGTTTGAGGGGTCATGTTTGCTATGGTGTTCCAGGTCACATAATGAATAAACCCTAAGCCTTCCTTCAAGTGTATGGGGCTTCCGAATGTAATTTACCATACCCTTCTTAAGGGATCGGTCATCGGTCGTATGATGTGGGGTATGTTTAAGGGGTATTGGATGGGCTTCCAGGCCCCTTCTCCGGGGACGGTTTCAGCGGCTGAGTACTTAACCAGCCAGCCAGCCAAAGATTTGAATGGCCACCCGAAGATTCAAAAAACATAACCATGTACATACAGAGAGAGAGAGGGAGAGGGAGAGAGAGACAGAGAGAGAGAGAGAGTACCCACCCGCCAGGCCTGACTTACTCTCAAGCATCGTGAGTTCCTGCGCGTCAGCCTTGCATCCTAAACCCCGCAACAACCGTGATGTCCACTGATTTCTTTAGACGTGCTAGGTAAGCGAGTCTACAGGAGCCGATTGCAACGATGCTGAGCCCCGCTGACTCCGATGTTGTCTGCTGCACGCCTTTGAGGAACCTAGAAGCATCTCGGGGGGGAGTAACAACTTGAGCAAAGCAGTCTGCTGCAATGAAGGTGTGCTACTGATACTACTGTTGCTGCTGCTGCTGCTGTTGCTCATGCTGACTCATAATTGCTACTACGACCACGACGAACGACGATGACGATGACCACTTCTGGTGTACGTCACTGAAGCTCAGCCCAGGTACACAGAAGCGCTGGATGCTTGGGCATGTAGCTCTGCCCTGTTTAGGTTTGCGGCCGGAAAGCTTGTTCAGCCACCGGCCGAATTTCCGGTTATTCTTCTTAAACTCGCATAAAAGCTGAGGGAGGAGCTCAAGTGCGAAAGCTCGGGGAGTTTTCTGAGGCAGTTTTTGTCTTGCGGATTCCGTGTGTTTGCAGGATCTGGGTGAGTTCATCTTGATTCAGCTGTAGTGGCAAACGCAATCAACTAAGTATTGGTCGGCTCGAGCATGGTTCTGTGCCCCAGACGCTTCAGCCTAAAAACTAGTCGCCCTCAATAACCCCCTGCGGCACCGAAACCTGAAACCGTGACATCCGAATTCGAGATTGGGATTCGAGCCGTACACTGATGTCATGGGGCAGTGGGGCCACAACTTTACATGATTTTGTGCAGGGTGAAGGGTATAGGCTTCGGATTGCCAACCGAGCCGCAGTCACTTAAAAATGGTAGTTTACGCTTAGACAGCTGCCCCAATTCTGCCAGTCATTTGATGATCTGAGCTCTTTAGAGTCTGGGGCGTGACAGGTGGCATTGTGATGTACCTGCTGCTCACAGGACCTGGCATATCTTGTGCCCTAGTACGACGAACTCTACATTGAAAGAGCCAGGAGGGACATTTAGTTGCTATTGAATTCATGCCCTCTTATGAACTGCAACCCTAAATCCTGAAACCTAAACTCACATGCCTCGCTTGGATGAGTGCCGAGAGCCTATACCCGGACCCTGAACCGTAAACCCTAACTACCCATAGGCCCCTAAGTAGTCCCTTTTATATTTTTGGGACTACCGTATAGGATTCTAAATATAAACCACAAAAAGGAACTAATTACTTAGGGGCTTATGGGTAATCCGAGGGTCGCAATAGTAGGGGGGGGGCCCCCCCCCCGCTCCCCAGGGGGTCCAGGGATTAGGCGGGTCACATTAATGAAAAGTGGGGGTCGCATTAATAGAATGATTGGGGGGTGGGCTGTGAAGAGAAGAGATGATGCAGTGATTTGGCTCTTGAAGGCTTAGTAGAGGCCTATCTGTTACTACTTTACTGCAGCTACAGCCTTAGTAGAGGCCTATCTGTTACTACTTTACTGCAGCTACAGCCTTAGTAGAGGCCTATCTTTTACTACTTTACTGCCAAGCCTAGGCTTTCCGGAATGGTTTCTTTAAATGTGAACCCTTTTTCGAGGTCGCAAAGCCAGCAAACGCCTACGTAATGGAAACTCCTCTTGCGGACCCTACAAGCCCCCAGAAAATTTCTTTAAATGTGAACCCTTTTAATATTGAGACCCTCGGATTAATGCTCTCCTGGCTCTTTCAAGCAGAAAAGGCCCTCAGCACGCCAGCGGTGCAGGGCCTTTGGGGTTGGTTTCCGGAGGGGTTCCGCCATCCAGCCTATAGAAGCATTGCAATAGGGTACCGTATTTTTGTTTGTCAATGTTTGCCGAAGGCCACTTCCACCCCCAAGCTGCCATGAAGAGCCAGAACTCCCCAATCTGGCCTGTGGAAGCTCTCTCATACGCATCTCAAACCCTGAAAACCCTAATCCCAACGCAGTTCAAAGCGAAAAAAAGCGGACACCTTTAAACCCAAGACCCCTCAACCCTAAACGCTTGAGTGGAGCCTTGCCTGCCTGGTGCGAGTGAGAGAGTCGAAAACGCTTGAACCCCCCCCCAAGGACTCAAACCCTTCAAATCAAAGCCCTTCAACCCCCAAGCTGCAGCCGCAGGATACCCGCGCAAGGCCAAGGCTCTGAAAGAAGCCCCGAACATGCACAGCGACGATTTCCGGCCACTTGGCGAGCGCTTCTGGAGTGCTAGGTTCATTCAGGATTGGGGGTCGGGGGGTGGGGGGGGAGGGGCGGCGGGCACCTTAAATTTTGGGTTTAGGGTTTACAGGGGTTTAGGGTATAGGGTTTAGGATTAAATGAGCCCTCTTGCCGAGCACAACAGCACCCCAATGCCTCTAGACCTGCCCCCTTGCACTCTGTTTTAAGGCAAGCGCTCACGAAGGGGAAGATCCACAGCATGCAGGACAATGGGAAAGCGCATGCCCGACAGATCCATGTGCTGTTCTGTATATGAATGCAGGTGTATGTACAGTGCCAATACTTCAATACATGCAAATGACAAGATTTCCGGTTTGTGGCTGCTGAAACACTGCATCGATATCTGTTCCTCGAGACACCGGACAGTTGATACGGCCAGATTATCTTGCACCCGTTTGCCAGCGACACAGTTCCTGTGTCCATGGGGCTTCATCGAATTTTTGTGTCGGCGACATGTTGCAACCTTTAGCTTAGGCGTCCAATCTATACTTATAGCAGGCTTCTGTTCTTCTTGCACTGAGACTCTGGTTAAAGAAAGACTTCGTACTGCTTGATTGTGTAGACACCTCAGGGAACAGAGGTGTGCAATTTTCCTTTAGCGAGCTTCACGGCGGATTAGCGTCTTTTTCTTTTGGGTTGTACGATTCCGGTTTGAGCTTGCAGGAGCGTGGCGAGCACATCTCACGCGAAGCGAACCATCTTGTGGATAACTTGCCCTTTGGCTGATCACCTCGGCCTTGGTACCTGCACGCAATGCGAGTGTGCTAGAATGCTTGGGCCGATGCTATGTTAGCAGACTCGATCAAGACTTTCGGGCCACAAGTATGGACCTTGAATTAAGAGCCCCTATATAACCCCCAAGGAAGGGTCCCTTTAAGGGTCTCTCCTTTAGTCGCTTGATTGGATGTTAGGCAGAATCCCGAGTTAATCGCGTAGCCGGAGAGACTCCGACTCCTGAAGCCAGCAGCCTAGAAACCTCGCCCAGTTCATCCATGCAGGTAGCATCACAGATGTGCTGTAGCCCACTGAAACCATACTGTAGTAGTCTCTTGAGATGGACCTGGCTTTCTCCCTGGCTTCTGAGATCTCCAGGAACAGTAAACCTGAATTCTGATCCTCCCTTTGCCAGACTCAGATGAAGGCTTCTGACTTCGGAGGAGCACCGGATAGCACCAGCAAGGGCGGACTCTTGGCGAGAAGCATGGACAAGGTTGGCACGAAAGGGAGATGGTTTGGACTATGCCCTTCTTTATGGATTGAGACTTTATGTTTGTAAGCCCTGGCGTGTTTAGTCAACCGCGAATAGGTCTTCCAGCCTTCACCCTCAGCCAGCATTGCCAACAGTCGGACCCTCACGTTTGAGAATTCGGGGACCTTGTCCGGAGTTACAATGTTGAGGAGGTTGCATGGGTTCGTGCACTTGTACCCAACTTTTCATTGCAGGTCCGGACAAGGTCCCTGAATTCCCAAACCCTACACTCCCTGAACCATCAGGTTTAATCCAGCAACCTGCCCTGAAACTCCAAAATCCTAAAGCTGTGAGCCCTCGATCTCGGATTCCAAATCCCAACTCATCCTAAGATTCGGAACTACTGGCTCCAGAGTCATGCTCCTCAGCCGAGACCTCAGCAGATCGCAGCAGCTTCAGCATTGTCGTCTGAGCATAGCTCCCAGAGCCCGAAACACCTCAAATAGGTACTGTCCCTTAAACTGTAGGTCGTTGTGTAAGGTTTCCTTCATGCGACTTGTATGGTACAGGACAGAAATGAGTTCTTCATGCAGTATTTCTCATAGGACCTAGGGTTCATTGCTTGGCCTCAAGGGAGGCTGCCAGGGCAAGGCAAGCAAGGCGAGGAGCTGTATAGGCGTAGGTGGCAGTTTTCGTGTTTGATGCTTTACGTGAAAAGAGCCCTCAAATCACAAAGCCTAGTTGCGTAATGTCGAAGCAGTAAGGTGGAGTGAGCTCCGTCGCATGCTAACCACGAGACCCAGAAATCCAATTGCTGGCCCTGCCCAGTACAGTCCAGTTGTTCGGACCTCACAGAACAGCCAAATGCACAGAAGTCAGATGTGCAGAAACCCTCGCGCCGTAACCTCGGTGGACATGAAGCCCAGCACCATGGCGCTCCAAAGCACAGAGACAACAAGGCATGCGTCATTACTCGCTGCAGCGTCAATAGCACTAGCTCGCGCTGGTATCTGTTCGTGACGAAGTGGCATGGGGGACAAACACAAGACTCTCTTTGTGTGTGTGTATGCGTCAGCAAATGCAACAACCAACATCAGAAGCCATAGGAGTATTGTCATGGCAGCAAAAGCAGTTAGTGACAATAGCTATACCAAAACTACTTCGAGCGGCCGTAATATTGAGTTTGAGCGTTCACCTCAGCCCCAAGGCACGCGCCCAAAGAACAAGAGACTGAAGAGCGAAAGCAACACGGACGGTTCTTGTATTTTTTTGTGGGTTTTCCTGGGGTTTTCATGTTTATGGGGTTTGGACTTGCTGGTGGTCCGAGGCGTTATTACGGGTCTATGGGGGTTTTAATGATTCAAAAGACTGTGCAGGATGATTTAGGTACCTTACAGTGTTTGTTGATTTGTTGGGTCCGCCAAAGATCATCGGCTTCAAGCAGGCCCTGGGATCTATAGAGTTCAGGGTCGATTGAGTTTAGAATTCAACAGTTGAATTGCTTCAGGGTTCAGGGAAGAGTATTCCGATGCAACCGCCGCCAGGAGAGCTTCCTGGAGCCAACAAAGATAGAGCCGGCATGGTCTTCTGACGTGGACGCTCTGTGTGAGCCTCCGTTCCGCCTCGAGGGATTGAACAACGGTCGGGTAGGCCTTGGGGTGGGACATGAGGGTCGTGTGGTGTGTGGTTGTCGTTGCTTGATGTGAGGTTTAACTAGTATAGACCAAGGAGGCTTGAGGCTGGCCACTGAAGGTGCCCAGCTGAGAATTCGGCAGACTTTTCTTTGCAGAGCAGTACGAAGTACCAGCTGCAAAGTATTCGCACCTATGTTAGCCCTCTTTCAAAGTAGTAGGCACCAACACACTAACAGATTTCTGGGCAAGACACACGCTTTTCCAATTCCGGGTGTTTCGAAGGCTTCAGGGTTTAGAATAGTACAGCTCAAAGCCGGCTTAACCTGAAGCCATGAATTAGGCAGGACTTTGTTCGAACTCGTTGCATATTGGACTCAGACAGCCTACTGTAACGGCTTCTTGCAAAAGGGCCTTGCTTTGTCGGCAGCTGCGAACTGCCGGTGTTTCACTTGGACGGATGGTCAGCTTGGCCGGCAGTGATTCGCACTTTTATCCTGCCATTACTTCCACAGGGTGTTTACGAGCCTGACTGTACTGGACCATTCCCAAGTTTAGCTGCTTAGAGACAAGCGTGGCGAGGGTTTGGCATCAAAGGTTTGGTTCTGCGGTGGATCGAGCATAAACTAGCACAAAAGAATGCAACAGCAAGACAACCAGCAACAGCAACGGCACTGTTACCACGACGCACACCACTAGATGATTACATGTGTGTTGTTTGGTCACAGCGAAACCTCCCCCAAACCGGCTCGCGTTGACCATTCCGGAGTCAGGGAGCTTTCCCTACAGAAAACCGTGCGCACCAGCGGCGTCTTCGAACAAAAGCGTCAGATACTCCGGCCTGGAGGTTCCGACGCGTAAACCCCATAGTGTAAGTGTCGAAGCGGGAGCCAAAAAGACAAACTAAGCCCGGGGCAAGTTGTTGTTGCTTCATTTTGATCCCTGAAGCACGCCCACGGCAGCCCGTTGCAAACGGTTCAGCAGTTCAGTAAACTGATTCATTGGGTGTGGGCCCCGGGCGCGACTCCCTTATATGGGCTCCCGAAAACGAGCCCAAAGCCGTATCGAATCCGTCGGCCACGAACATTGCCAGCCTGAGATGCCACAGCACGTTGTTGAAGGGCATACACAAGCCCGCTGACCCGGCATCACCCAAGAAAACCCTAAACCCCCGACATTCGACCCTCAACCCTTTCAGTCAGCTAGGCAAGTGGCTTAAAAGGCAACCCTAAACCTAAATCCAATGTAACCCCTGGACCGTAGTACTTCGGCCTTTAGTTCCTGCTGGCTGCAAGGCCAGACTGAGAGGCTCGGACCCCCCCCATGCCATGCAAGGAACTTGTCAGTTGAGAAGATGCGACAGAACCAGTGGCAGCTCCAGGAGCTGCACCAGCTGTAGTAGCAGCAGCTGTAAAAGCAGCCGTAGGTAGAAGCAGCAGTAGTATGAGCAGGAGCAGCAGCCGCAGTAGCAGGTAGCAAGCATAGAAGTCCTAGTCGTAGACATGGCAGATGTCTGCAAGTATTACCTCATGGGCACCTGCGACCGCGGCGACAAGTGTAAGTTCAGCCACCAGACCGACTTCGAGCACAACCACTCACGCCCGCTGCCATGCAAGTACGCAAGCCGGCTAGGGGGTGCCGACAGGAGGGCTGTCCGTACGCGCAGAAGGCTCCAAAGCAAAAAGAGACGGTTGAGCACCCTGAGCTGCCCGACATCCCGCTTCCTGAAGCTGCGAACGCGGAGCAGTGAGCTGCCCGTGCCGCAGGCGGACTCCCGCCACGCCCGGACGATGTGGCAGAGTTCCAGACCCGCAAGTTCAACAACTCCGTTGCGAAGATTCGGCAGATGCTGGAGTATGAGAGGAAGAAGGATGACGCCAATGCGCCGTCCTTCGAGCTGGGGGACATTGAGTTCGCGGTTCGCAAGTTCGGATCCGCAGATCGGGCTGCGGACTACCTGTACTGATCGCGGAAGAAATCGCTTCCGATCCAGGATTGGGACACATTGGCGAAGTTTGAGGTGTCCGTTCAATGAAGGATGTTTCGTCCTTCGCACACCGTGAACCGTGTCATCGCTCTTGGCCTTCAGTACGGCGTACGGCTTGTACGACACGTCACGACGACTCGAACAGCACCGGCAGCAAAAGCCGTCCGCTCCAGCCGGCACGAAGACAAGCCTCGAGCTGCCGGCGACTCCGACTGGTGCTGAAGGATCCTAAAGCTTCCTGACTGGCTCAGTATTGCAACTCAAGAAACTTGCCCATTCAGACCAAACGGAACACACCGACCCTGCACCGAGACAGTGCGTGCCTGTCCGTGCCATCGATTCGCTAGGGTTGGCATCCGGTAACTCGCTTGTCGGCTTCCTCAGGAGACCCCAAAACCGCTTAATGTCCCCTGCTTTCACCTACACTCAGGAGCTTTATCAGCTTTTCGGTCGAAGGCCAGGGAACATTCGTTTATTGACGGCTTTCGGGGATTCCCGGTGACAGGATGGCCACATCGTGCCCGCACCACTTCCACAGCCCCCCAACCGCCACATACCCTTCAACAGTGAGGGTTGCAGGGATTTAGATTTTCGGGTTTAGGTGGTTCATCCGGGCTCAGAGTGAAGGGAAAGGTTGCAGTTCTCGTTAGATGTCATGCTGCTTGCCATGTCTCACACCGCCGCGGCCGTTGCCAGCGGTGGAGGCCTACACGTCGGAAGCCGAAAGACTTGTTGAGGATGGTTGTTGGGTCGGGGGGGTTTGGGTTGCACATGAACCTGCAGGGCTCTGCTTCTTTATGAGCATACAACCAGCGGCCGGCTAGTTTGGAGGGGGGCCTCCCTCGATTCTCCCCGACTTCGACTCCTAAGTAAACCCTAAACCTCAACTCCTAGGCCCCAAGTTTTTGTAGCTTACCCCCTTCTTTTCCCCCTCAGCTGCTGCTTTCCTTGCACCCTGTACCGGTACATCCGAAGCTGCGAGCAGGCAGTCAGCAGTGTATAAAGCCATGCCCCAGCTGCTTTTTTGGAGGGTCCTCAGTTGGTTGGACCGCCGGAAACCTGAAAGTTCTAATGAAATCCTGGCTGCTACCCTCCATAGTCCCACACCCCAAACCTTCCAAGAACTTCAACCCTAAACAGGCATTCATTAAACCCTAAACCCTAAACCCTAATCAGCCAGACTGAAGCCATCGCCAGGAGGGCCAGGCTTGCTTTTGGCGGCCTCCAAGCGCTGGTCTCAGCACATGACACATGAAGTGCTAGTCCTCATGGTTCCTTAATATGAGTACAGTCTGCTTTTCTTTTTGAGATTAGGGCTTAGGGTATTCTAGGGGTCGGCAAAATCAAGAATACCATTCCTTCCTTATAAGGGGTCCGTAACATGTGACAGTATTACAGCCCAAAACCCTATTCTGGCAATTTGTATAAGCTCCCTACATTACTTCACAGGTACTTCTGGGGAAAGAAAGCTTCAACTTGAAGGTTGGACTTCGCGGTGCAAGGTTTAGGGTCGGCCTAGGTTTCGAGAATCCCCGAGACTCCCAAAGTCGTATCTTGAGGAAAGAGATCCTTGTAGTCATTGTCCTTGGGCTTATGGGACTTATGGGTGCATTGCAGCACCCGTGCTTCTATCTAAGAAGACGCGCTCGCAGTAGCAGTTGGACCCATGCATGGTTGAATGCACAAGGCCTATGGGGGTTGTACCGCTGGGCAGATGCAATGGACAATCCTCAACCTCCAGCACATCTCCGAACCTCCGCGAAACCAAGCAGAGTTGAAGACAACTTCAATTTCGAAAGCCTGCCGAAATTCTTTCAGGCATGCACGTCTGAAATGCTGCACCCAGAGGGCAGGCATCGTGGCGAGAGAAAAGTCGCTGTTGGAAGTTTGCGTAGACATAAACTTGCCTGCACGCAGCCGCGGTTTTGCTGTGCTAGCTGTTCGGTGTTTTTTTATTGCATTCTACGAATGTTTCCTCTCCTGGGCATGGGCAGAGACCTAGCCAAAGGGGAAGCATGACAAACAAGCAACTGCAACGACTGTTTTGGCAATGTACAGGCCCAGGCAAGCCAGATCAAAGCTGCACTTGCGCATGTACCCGGGCTCAGGGAGGGGGCCAGGGACAGCCCGAGCTCTGATCATACTGTCTGTCTGTATGTATGTATGTATGTATGGACATATATATATATGCACAGATATATATATATATAATTATATATATATATAAACATGTCCGTGTATGCAGTGGTTCAGGTCCACATACATCTCGCCATATATATATATATATTTATTCATGTATTTGTTTACTTATTTATTTTCACACGCACACATACACACACATATATATATATAGAAAGGTGTGTACGTATACAAAATATAAACATATACGCACATACCTACATACCTGCCTACCTACCTACCTGCCTGCCTACCTACTTACTTGCCTACCTTCCTCCTTCCTTCCTGCCTTCCTGCCGTCCTAATTATCATACATACTTACATACATACGTACATAAATGCATACGTACATGCATGCATGCATGCATACACACTTTCAATCAAGGAGGTAGTAGAGACGTGTATTTACGCTTGTGTATATGTGCATATATATATATATGCAAATTACCTGGCGTTCTTGCTGTTTGAGTACTTGTCGTTCCGTTACTCATTGATTTTCGATGCAATTCTTTGGCTTTTCGGTCCAAAGAAACCCACCTAGGTCGGGCGCGCGTTCCTCTCGACTGGTGTCGGCGAGGACAGTCGAGGTTTCATGGTTCATGGTTGACCTCGTATGAGCTGATCTCGCCCCTGCCATCCAGTTCGTTGCCCCCTGTTTGGAGGTTTGAGGTCATGATATGATCTGTATAGCTTCAAGTGGCCACCGCAAGCGAGTACTGCGTGCTGCTGGTTGGACCTGCTGAGCGTACTTCGTTTATTTTTTTGAGTTGAGACAAGGCACCGTTTGGAATTGCTGAGTGAATCCGTGCCTTGGTCGGCTTGTCTGCCGTGTCGATGTATGATGTTCTTGGTTGCGAGTTCTGTGGGCAGTTGCATATAGAGTTCTCCGTAGAGCATCCGTGGGAACAACGACCCAAGGATTGCGCACATGCTTATGACTGCTCATGTGCTCGATCCTTTGCCAGGAAGCATCGGAGCTGTCGTGGCATTTGCCGCAAGGTGCAGACTCACATGGCGAGGCAGCGTGTCTGTTGCGGAGTACGTCATACGTATGTCGATGTTCGACCTGCAGTTAAACGAACCAGCCTCTGTAGCTCCGAGTGTGAATCCTCAGGGCAGGGATCGACGACTGGCTCTATAGCAGATTAAACTGCCCTTGCCTTGAGGGAGCTGCTCGTTGCACTGATGTAGGATGACGGGACTAGCCCAAGCTTGCTTTATCCATGAGTGGAGTGTGCGTGCGCAAGTCTTGCGTTATACAATCCTGCAAGCACCGGTGCCACAAACTCCCCACCAGAATCTAGTTTGCGAACCTTCGCCCGAAATCCTGTATGTTTGCTTCATGCTGCTACTCTCTACACAATGCCCGAATTCAATACTTGCATGGCTCCAAGCAACTGTTATTTTGAGGATTCTTCCCTAGAGTAATTAAGCCTCTGTAGAGCTTGAGTGTCAAGTTCCAAGAAGTCATACGATTATCATTCTGCGGTATCGGGCATTGGAGGGGATTGATGGGTAATATTTCAGTAATTTTCAGCAAAGTGCAGGATGACAAGAGTGCAAGCAGATTATTTTGGATACGCACACTTGCCCGGCTAGGCGAGTCTCCTTCAGGCCAACCTAGTAACAGTAGTTTCACCCACCGTAGAGTCTATAATCCCTAAAATCTTGCTGCGTCTACTTGCAAGTGTAGTCACACCTTGCTTCGAGTCGAACTTGTGGAGACCCTACCTATGTGGAAGAAATCGCATCTAGCTGCCAGCTGTTTGAAGTCCACATAGCGAGTGTGCAGATCGGGTAGACCTTCGATTTGATTTGATCGGGTCCTTCAGCTGCAAAACTCTTGCAAGGCCAAGCAGGCAGCCTTCTTCGCTGTCACCAGCAGTTGCGGCAGGAGGATGCCGTGGAGATGGATGAGGTAGTGCAGGCCAGTCTTCGGGAAGCCAGAAGTTCGAGATGAGTCGGCCTTAGGGTTCAGGGCAACCTTGGTAGCATAACCCGAAACTGAAGAAGCCCCAAGCACTTAAATCTGGAGCCTCGGACGTAACCTGCCATGCCTGCGTGAGCGAGTGTGTGAGTCGAAATCTGGAGCCCTGCATTCATTCTTCAGGTGCCCTGCCTCTTCTACGGTCTCAAGCACGACGCCGATGGAGTCGAGCGAGTGTCAGTTGTTGAGGCTGGCCGATTTAGAAACATAAGATAAAAAAGGGCTTTGAATACTTAACAGCGGTATACTTACACCACAGTACAACCCAGAACCATATTCTGATTTCAGTGATTCAGGCCCCTGTATGATAAGGTGAGGTTTCGTAGGCTCAGGGGCTCCTCCGGTTCGGAGCAGAGGATGCCTTCCAGGACCTGGCAGGATAGGGCGGGGGTTGATGGTCTCCGAGGATTCTGTTAGGGTTTGTAGGGGTTCTCCGTAGCGGTGTAGGGCTTCGTATGGAGGGTTCTGGGACTAGGAGGAGCGCAGCTCAGAGGATGTGTGGAGTCTCCCCTTTCCACAGTACCCATACATCGGGGGTCCTCGCGCTCACTTCACGAGCAGGTCTCAGATGGGGAGAGGCTGATGTTTATTGACCGCGGCAGGGGATCTCAGATGTTCCCATTTCTTTGCAGGCTCTGATAGCCTAGTTCCTTATTAAATAGGCTACTGGGTCATGCATACTACAAGATTAAGTTTTATGTAGGATGAAGGAACAGTAGCCGACCATGTTCGTAAGGGCTCCTAGTGATCCTAGTGTGCCCTGTCTGGAATCGCGTGCGCATGTCTGCACTTTGGTCCAAAAGTACACAAGTCTGCCATGGCTTGGCTGAGCAGTCAAGTGCCTAAACTCCTAAACCGCCACAGCCGACAGGCTGTTGCTGTGTAGCCCGATAACTTCGGTTGCAGATCATGTATCCGGGCTCTAGGCACTTTCGTGTGACACTTCGCAGCTGCGTTTGCGCAATTAATCTTCTTGGACACACTTCCTTGCAAATTCAAAGGCTAACAACGTGAGAGAGAAAACTCAGCAACCAGGTACTCAGTAATGTTCACTTCATAATAATAACCCCCCCTCGATTGATTTCACGGCCCGGGTGGGGGGATTGATTATTGCGTAGGGGTCCGTAGTCGTAGTACAGTAGTACAGTACTACAAGTAGCTGCAGTTTCTCTCTCTCTCTCTCTCTCTGCACTGCTGGAAGCGTCGCATTGGTTGCAGTTTCTCTCTCTCTGCAGTCGCCCAGAAATAAGCAAGCCTCAAACAGACATCTCTACAAAACAAAAATCGGAGTTCCGGGCGGGATTTATAATTACGTAGGGTTTATTATTGCGTTCCGGGAGTCGGAATTTATAATTACGGGGGGATTATAAAACTGAAGTCAACATTACTCGTGCAAGATCGTACAAGACCACCACACAAACACCATAGACCTTCAAGGTAAATTCAAGCCCCCCACCACCCACCACCACCCACCAACCCCCCACCCCGAAACTTCATCCCCCAGAGCCAAACTCTGAACTAGTCCCTCTGCAATGGAAAACATAGGTCCTGCTAAAGTCGGGGAGCCGGTTTTCACCGACGAGGTCATCGTCACTTGCAAGCATTTGCCTCGGCAGGGATGTTGGGAAGCATGTGTGTTGGCTCCTGCAGGGCTGGGGGTCTTCTTGCATTGCTACCATAGCGGCATGTTTGAGCAGAGGGCTGGTTTCAGATTCACTATCTCGACTGAAGCGTGGGCTCCTAGTTGGGCCTCTGCCCCAATCAGAAAGGGGCTTCTAGGGTTTAGGGGAGCTGATCCGATTTGCCTCTAGTGACGACCGTGGTCAGGCTAAACGCGGAACCGTGGAAGGTATTGGCGCATTCTGTGTAGAATGGGGTTTAGGGCCAAAGTTGAGGGTTTACGGCCATGTACGGCTATGGATGTTGGAGCGGCTGTCCGCCACGGCAGCAAATGGGTGCAAAAGCGACGTATTGACTCTGCTGTCCCAACCTACAGGTTGTGGATACAGAGCCCGCCCGATGCCTTTGATAAAATGAGTCCACAACCGCAACAGCCTATGCCCCACATGCATGTGCGCCTGAGGTCCTATGCCTTTGTGTGGAGAAGCGATGCCGATGTCCAGTCGTGCTAGGTCCTCAAGGGGATGAAGCACGTTAAGTTTTGGTGCTGGTGTGGCACAGCAGGAGCACCCGGTGCTGAAGCAGAAGTGGTGTTGATGGTAAAGGTACGGTCACGTCGATGGCAACACTTATGGCGACAAGGACAGTGACTAGAATGATGCTGCCGTTGATGAAGACAACCGATATGATGATCACACAGAAACTGGAGCTTGCCATGGGGCTTAGACAAAGAGACAATGCGGAGAATAGCACAGCGAAGACGGCAGAGAAGGGTCAGGAGAGACAGCCGATCAGCGCAAGCCGTAGGTAGTGTTGATGGCTCGGCATCAAATGTCGACACAGTCACGGGATCCTTTCGATCAGCGTGGATATGGCAAGCATCTCGGAAACACACTTGTTTGTGCAGCATGCCATTCTGTGGCATGGTCCCGACTATAAGCGTGCAACACATTCTTGTCATCTCCGCCCGTAGTGTAATCTCAACATCAAGCAGAAGTCTCGCTTCTCACACACGTTGCTTGTGAGTCGCAGGTGTCCGGAGAGCCGTGATTGACCTGGACGACGGCCAGAAAAGCATCTATGAAGATCCAGGCCGACAGCTTTGCAATTCAGGAGTGCCCATCTCATGGGTTTTTTGGCGGCTGAAATTAAAGTTCAAAGCAGTTCAGTGCTCAGGCGTCTTGCCCCGGCGGTTCACAGACACAGGGTGATGAGGTCGTAGGGTCTCAGGCCATGCAATACGTGCAACTGGGTCCCTTGTCAAGTTCTGTCTTCTTACTGTTTCGTACGCATTGCAGTAAACCTAGGCTCAACAGTTGCCGATATGACTTCACGTATGCATGGAGAAACACCACCACGAACACTCTCGCCAAGCCTTTCATGCAGCTGACAGCCTAGTTACCAGATGGCAGCGCTGACATGCCATACACGTGTTCCTTTCCAGGTGCTTTTGCTGCTTGGCTGCAGCGAAGGCGCAGTTATCTACTCCACGGTGTACTGTTCGATTCATTGCAGGCCGCGCGAGAAGGTGCGCTGAACCCCTAACCCGACAAACCAGTTCGCCGAGTAGACCGCACAAAGACCACATGAAACCCTAGAAGATCGGGAACGATATAAAGCCGCAGATTCTACACACTCGAGTGATCGCAGAGGGTGCAACCCCGAAGCTTCTCTGGAGCGCCTTAGAGAAGATGGGCAGGCAAGCGCTGCACACCCAGGTTTCGGGTTTTAGCGTTGAGGAGGTAGGAGGTAGAGTTGTCAGGGGTAAGAGCCGCATGGAGCAGGAATCTGAGATGTTCAGTTGTCGGGCTTCGCAGCGCCAAGCGCTTTCCAAGAGCTGACGGATGCAGGGCTGTTTGTTCTCAGGCCCAATCCATTTTCCGACCGGGCTCCTCGTCTATCTTTCTGGATGACTATGTGGACATCTTTGCGGCCTTGGCCTAAGGGTTTCAGCTTCATAAACAATATAAATAAACAAAAAATAAAAAAGATCAAATATATATATATATCTGTGTGTGTGGGTATGTGTATATATATATATAGATAGGTTATATACATATATATATATGTATATACATGTGTATGTACGTATGTATATGCCGTGCCCTCCAGAGCGACAGCACCTCTTCGAGAGGACGCAGACTCCTCCGCCGCGAGAGCTTTCGCCCCCTCCGAGGTTTTGGGACTCCTGGCTGACACGGAGGCTCGGAGATCTGACCTTCGTCGGCTCCTCAGGTCGGATGGGGTTTAGGGTTTAGGGGTTTGGGGTTTAGGGTTTAGGGGTTTAGGGTTTATAGGGTTTAGGGGTTTAGGGTTTAGGGTAGTTTAGGGCTCCGGGGGGGAGGGCTTAGTGTTTTAGGGTTTACTCGGGTTTAGCGCACAGGGAGTTTAGAGTCTTTAGGAACATGGACATGAATGTCATCGTTGCCTACATCCACATGTACGCCACGCATATAAATAGAAAAAAAATAAATAAATATATATATATACATATATACACACACACACACTCACACAGGGACGGACGTTGTAGTACAAACGCATAGGTCTGGAATCTCTCACACATAACGTGATGACATCGGATTTTCTGTGATGGGTTTTGTGTGATGGTTTTCGAGTCCATGCAATTTTGGTTCGGATTTGTGCATCCCTCCGGGGCCCTGCAAAATTGCCTTCTCCGAGGGTCAAGGTGATATTTTTGCTTTCAGGCGGCGGTGCTCTTTTGATGCAATGTTAGAGTTTTAGGGTTTAGAGATTATGGATCAGAAAGCACATTACGGAATCGGTGATTTACTTGCCTTTTTTTGAGACCCCGAAAAAAGAACAGGATTTCATAGGTCCAGGGGTCCTAAACACATGCCCAACAGACAGCAAATCTGGCAAGGCTTTGCCCGGTTCGCCAAACTTTACCGCGCATTTCAAAATTACTGATTACTGGTCACGTCCTGAACCTTCAGTAAATCGTCCCTCGAAACTACCTTGAACAAACTGAAATACACAGTGGCTTTGGTCATCGGGCTTGCCGCAAACCGTCATAAACCCACCGCTGTCGGCCTAGACCCCATCCGATTTTTTTTGCCTCCCTTTCACAAGACGCGGCATTGTTCTTCCGTATGGACGGTCCATCGGAAAGTGGTGTCGGTCCCGAGTTATCGTGATTTCCTTCTCGTGCACATACGACATGTCCAGACGTTTGAGGAAGTACTGCAAGATAGGCCCTGTTGCAAAGCTTGCAAGCCGTGCCAGCGGCCCCATGGCATGCTAAAAAACTGCTTCAACTTTTGCCAGCATGACCTGAACAAGCAAGCCTGTAAACAATCCCATGACCGGAACGTGTTTGGTAGCCGTTTTGGCTTGTTGTGAGGCTGCGCGACTGTTTTGGAGCTTGTGTTCGTGCCTACTGGGAGATATCTTACACCAGTTTTGCCGGAACCTGTACCGTAGCTGCGTAGCTCTTGGCAAGACTGTTTACTGACAAAGGCATGGCAAAGTCACCTGGCATGATCGTTGAAAATGAACTGGTCCTTTGGGCTTGATGACTTTAGTACTTTAGTGTGTAACGCTTGCATGTAGGCCGAACACATCGATTCGCACGGCTGCCCGGGTTTGCAGGAGGCAGAGCCCAGTAACACTGTTCGGATTCCCGATGCGTCAGGCCTCGAAATCCCTTTGCTGAAGCAGGCTCCACACTACCTCTTGCTCTACCGAGACCTTCTAACCTGCACTGGCCGCCAGCCAGAGCAGCGTGACTGTCAAAACTGTTCATTCAGTCGCCATGGACTCTATCAAGGTTGACTAGATTGCTCTTCCTCACATTGAAATCGGTTCTTGCGGTCGCTGCCGTAGCTGCTGCCACTCCGGTATTTGCTGCTGCTGATGCTGCTGTTGCTGTTCTTGCTTCTAGTACTACTAGTATTGCTGCTGCTACCACAGCCATCACCACCACGACGATCACTACTACCACGACGACCACGACTACGTCCACTACCACCACTACCACTACACCACCACGACTACGACGACGACGATCACTAACAACCACCACTACAGCTACCGCTACGGGCCACCACTGCCAGCACTCCCACTACCACCGCTGCTACTACCACCACGACCACCACCGCCACCACCATCATCACTTCGACGACGACTGGTCTTATTAATTGGTGTTTTGCAAGCATCGTCAGGATGACAAACAAGCTATTAGCTCCGTTAGTCACCGTGCATCAAGCTCCGGCTACCTTGGCAGCTGCGCATCTCGCTTCCGCCACAAGGGCGGTCACAAAGAGGCGATTTCCTGTTCTGCCGGGGTGCGGTTGCGGTTGTGAGCTATTCGGATTTGAGACGTTGCTTGCCCATCAGGCTACTACATCAGTCACCAATGCACAAAGACAGCGAACACTCAGCAATCTTCTGAAGATTCTGCCTCCACGTTTGGGATCCGAGTCTATCTCCAGGAAGTGGTGTGGTACATTGTAGTACGAATCACCTTCCTCTAAAGTGCCATTTGTGCGGAAGCCCATATGTTCATGAGATCCTCTTATAGTCCCAGCCATAAATCTCACCTTCCGCTTGTTTTAATTAGAAGGTAGAGAAACCATCTTCCTGAAGTCTTCGTTGCGTCTGATCAACTGCAGCCCGGCTGGCTAAGCAACTAGGGCAGGTCGGGGGGCCAGCAGCCACCGAAACGGTGTTTGGCGGTGCGAAGAAGGGTATTTTGGGAGTTTAAAGTTGAGGGCTCCCTGCGAGTTTTGAGAGCATTTTTCCTGCTTGTGTTGCAATAGAGCAGGGGGGGTACTATTTTCTGGATTCTGGTGTTGAGGGCTCGGCATAAGACCTGGGGTAAACCTCAAAATCCTAAATCCGTAAACTTCGCCGAAACTTGTTCTGCTTAAGCCTTTCAGAAAGATCTGCTTAGGACCCAAACCTGCAGCCTGCATATTCAAAAGCGTCTTGAATTCATTACCATTGGGGGCTCCTTACTATAGTGATGGTATAGTATACCTCCAAAACCCCCAAAACCCTATTCTAATCGCTAAGGCCCCTACATTTAACCCTAAACCCTAAGCCCTAAACCCTAAACCCTAAGTCCTAAGTCCTAAGCTGGCTTTCCGACCCTGCTTTTCATCCCGGGCTGCCGGCCCAGAGAGTCGCAAAATCCCCGGTGCGCACGCCGGTGGTTGAACATAGGGGCCTTAATAATTAGAATAAGCTTCATTTCATTAAAGGGTTACTATAAGGGTGATTATAAGTCTTATGAGGGCTTGAACATAGGGGCCTTAATCATTAGAATAGGCTTCCTATGAAGGGTTACCATAAGGGGTATATAGAACATAATAAGGGCCTTTAAATTAGAATAGGGTTCCTTTAAAGGGTTACTCAAAGGGTTACTATAAGGGTTATTATACAGGTTTAGTATAGGGGCCTTCATAATTAGAACAGGGTTTTGGGGTATATTATACTATAATTATAGTAAGGAAGACCCAAAAATAGTATTGGCAATTGTTTGGGCCCCTACATTACAAAGAGAGTCGAATAGCTGCAGGGTTTCGGATTGGGGGCTTGGGGTTTGGGGTTTAAGTAGGTTCTGATTTTGGCACCCGGCTGATTGCATAGAGCTCCGGTTTCAAAAAAGTTAGGTTTGAATAAGTCCTTCCGCAGCCTCGTGGTTTATCCCTGTTTACAGCTTCCTAAATCTAAGTCGAAGTATCCCCCCCCCCCGGTTTAGGGTTTAGGCCTTTCCACCAACAAAGCTCTCGGCCCCCCACGAAGCACTACGCCTTCGCATCCTGCAGCCGAAGCTTCCCTACAACCAGAAGACCTTCTAAGGCAGGAGACTCATGACTGTCTGAACTACGGCTATTTCGTTGTTATCATTAGTATTGATGTAATTCTGTTCATGAAAATTGCCGCTTGTATTATCCGGTCAATCAAAAAGCAGATCTCTGCGCCGCAGCCTGCCTTTACCTGCAGCTGAGCTGGCGCTGTCACTCCGAACCCTTCGGGAGCAAAACAGTACTCTAGCAGTTTTGACGAGTTTGGGTTGGTAGGAGGTACGGAGGTTCGGTTGTAAATCTACAGTTCAGGGGTCCTGTGGACATACCCCAATGTGAAGAACAAGGTTTGTGATTCTTCAAGGCCCCGCGGCTCTGACTCAATGTAGTTTAGGCTTTAGATTTCGACTTCTACACAGACATGGAAGGTGTCAGCTAAATAGGAGCTTGGATGATGGTAGAGCACACTGTTCGCGCAGGATTTGCCTAGGTCATGAAAGCCTGAAGCTAGTGAGAACCAGCGTGCAGATTTTGTAGAACCTAAATTTGGAGAGACTGCTTCGTCCAGCTCTTGAAGTCTTGCTTTGGCCCGGGATGGCTCCCCAAGACGTAAGCTTTAGCTCCAAGCCCTTGTCTTATGAACCATGATTGCCATCATGCAACTCATTTAGAAGGGCGGGAAGCCAACAACAAATCAACAGGGTTAAGGGTCTAGGATTTCAAACCCCCAGAGCTAAGCATCGATACCCGTGTTCCTAGTCCCGACCCGAACATCTCAAGCACAGCTCAGCTGCTTTTAACCGTCGGGCGCCAAGACGGCTGCTCTGAAGTGCCGGAAGTCCGCGTCGAGGGCTAGATAATCATCAGAACCAGACCCCTATCGAGACCACCCTCCTACACCAACCGCACACCCTAAACCCTCCTATAACCCTAAAGCCGTCAGTTCCTGGACCACGGAAATTTCAGTACTTCGGAACGTCACACCCCCAGACTCCCAAGACCGAGAAGTTCAAATCCCCGAACCCCTCTGACACGCCCCCAAGCCCTAAATCCCAAGGCCCCTTAAGAGCCATCACAAGCCATATTGCGCCCATGCAGACGCCTCTTTGGGTATAGGGCTTTGGTGCTTTTTGAGTGTACTGTACTTCTTGCAACGCCTTATTCTACCACTGTCACTACCCCTGTATCACAACCTATAACAAGCCTTTTGTACCACCCCATAAGAAAAACTTGACACCCCTATACTTAAGCCGACGAAGCCTCTTTAGTCGAGCCCTCTGGAGAACTTTAGCCCCGGCTCGGTCTCCGACACGCGCGGTGGACCAGACGCCAGCCTTCGCCGACTGGGCGACGGCATAGGCGACCCGGTCTGGAGATTATGGGAGTCTTTGTGGGAGTTCAGATTTAAGGCTTTGGAGGTTTATGGGAGTCTTTATGGGAGTTCAGATTTACGACTTTGGAGGCTTATGGTTGGATTTATGGGAGGTCAGATTTAAGGCTTTGGAGGTTTAGGGTTGGGGGGTTTTAGGCTTTAGGGGGCTTGGATTTGAAAAAGAGGGGTGTGGGTTTATCGATGTTGAAAATTGAGAAGTTTCACTGGGTTGGCTTCGGGAGTTCTTTTAGTCTGTGTTTAGCATGTCAGGTTAAGGGTGGCTTTGGGATTTGAGTGTCTGGGTTTGTCTTGTCAAAAGGCAGCAGGTACGTTGTTGAAGGTGCAAGGGTCATTAGATTAGTCATTAGATTCGGACACGTAGGCGGTTTGTGCTTGTACGGCGTGTCGCTTAAAAACAACATGACACACACACACACAACACAGGCATTACTCATCATACTATGTACCAGTGTTTGGCCCCTTGTGTTCAAAAGTCCTGCCTGACCCTTTTAGGGTTCCTGTATCAATCTTGAGTTCCCCTCAGAAGAGGCAGTCTCTTGGGCTTGAGGTGCGCCCTAGGCATCCACTAATTTCTGCTGCGCCAGGCGATGATTCAGCTCATGTCCCTGGCTTCGGCGAACTCCACCGAAGCAAGGCCTTTCTCAAAAACCCCATAACCCAGAGAACCCAACACCCCTTAATTAAGGAATATACCTTAAACCATAATATTAAGGCCCCTGGAATTTAAGGCATATTCCTTAATTAAGGGGTATTGGGTTCTCTGGGTAAACTACATTTACTCATGTCGACCCTAAGGCGTCGAAAACAGAAATCCGAGGCCCGCCACCATTATAACAGCCCTACCTAGCCCCTAGAATCCGAGTCCTAAACTCTATGAGCCCTATATAAACCACCCCCGGAGACCCTAGAAACCTGTAAAGCCAAAGCCCGGAACTCCACGGTGTTCCTAAGCCCTAAACCCCTAAACCCTTAAATCCTAAGCCCTAAACCCCTAAACCCTAAGCCCCTAAATCCTAAACCCTAAAGCCCTAAACCCCTAAGCCCTAAACCCTACAGGGCCAGATCGCAGCAACGCCGGCCTTCGGCCAGTGCAGCGCTGCGAAGCATCTCGAAAAGCTTCACCCGGCCTTCATTCCGGGTGTCTCGGCAGTCTGGGGTAAGGTTTAGGGTTCGGGGTCTCAGCAAGGGGTGCTAGGTTTTGGGTTTGGGGCCATGGGGTTATGTAAGGTTTGTGGAGGTTTAGAGTTTGGGGTTTCGCAGGGGGTTCCTACATACTCCTCGTTTTCACCGTCGATGTCGGTTCGCGGAATGCATAGCCCAAGGGGACTGGCTGTCGAGATGCAGATGTGTAGATATCCAGGCAGTGATACAGTAACAACATAGCACTAAGCGGAGTGCATTCGGGATGTGCTGCCTTACCGAGTCTAGGCATTGAGACGCTGCATGCCTTTATCTGGACCTCGCTTTCGAAGTATGTGTTGAACATATTTCGAGGACAGGACTATAGCTTTGGCTGCAAATTTTTCGTGCCCAGCAAGCAAGACATCTTCTCATGATACAGTAATTATCAAGGTCGGGGCTAGGTCAAATATGACTTGTGAAACTTACAGTATGATTTCCTCGGGCCCCCGAACGCTCCATACAAGATTGCTGTTCGAACAGCTTTCGGATTATGAGCCTGTTCACACCCGGGCGGGTTCGCAGAGCACACCTGGAGAGAAAAGCCTGAACCTTAGGTTTTCACGCGCCCAAAGGATCCCAAGTACTTGCGGATGTTTGCACAAACCACAACAGTGAATTCCTGACATGAAGATCCTATTATGCATTATGCAGGTGCCTGAACCCTGTTGCGAAAGCATCGACCAAAAAATAGACATGGGTTCAAACTCGGGGTTTCCATCAGTCGTGTTTGAAGTCCTTAGTTGGAGCCGATTGCGGGTCTGCAGCGGCATGATCCGGCTATGAGACTTCGAAGAGCTATCGGTGTGCATGGAACCAGTTGCAATGTTCAACCTTTGCAGTCTTTGAGGAAGCTCTTCCGGGTTTGAGGCTCCATCCGTGTGACAGTCTTATCCTGAAAACCTTCGAAGCATCATTCTTCTCCTTGCTCCCCCATACCGGTAGCTCACCAGCTGTACTTCCGGACTTTACCCTAAACCCTAAAACCCTAAGCCCTAAAACCCTAAACCGTTTTTGCGTAAGCCTTAGATCCTGCAGCACCAAACAGCTCGGGCGAAGCGCGCCGAGGAGAATTTGCACGGATCCAGCACGAACAATGCTGCGGCGTGGATCCCCGGGGGTTTAAGAGCGTGGTTACTGCCTGTTTCTGAAAATTGGTGGTCTCTCCTACTTTAGTGCATATGGAAGCGTTGAGTGATGCTGTCCTCAAAACAGTCCCACCACCAAACAGCTTTGATACCGAACAGATGTCTTGTGTACAGGTGCGGTCTTTGCGTCTTGGCTGAGCTGAGGTGTCCGCCAGCTTCGATCGGCTGGACTGACCTTCCTTTGTTGTGTTCGGTCTTATCTGTTGCAGAAGCCAGCCGCATGCCCCGTGAGCCCAACCTCAAGCCCAAATTTGCTGTCATGAAAGGATGTTGGCCCTAAACCCTAGTTGGGGGAATCGGGAACAAAGGCCGAGGGGAGAGTCTCCTTGCCAGGACAGCCCGCAACATCTCAAATGCGCCTCGACTGTTTCCAAGTGGCCCGGGTGTGGTATCCGGTAACAATCGGAATGTAGAGAATATGCTAGAACATGGTACTAACAATATACAGCAATTTTGGATAGTATGATTTAGTGGATGTAATGAACTGCTGCTCTGAATCTTTGATCTTGCTTTGCACACCATACTTAAAGACAAGCAAGACAAACATGTGGTCCGTGATTACGGCAGTATAGATACCAGCATTTCAATACAATAGACACGCATCCAAGAAATCCTGTAAATCCACTGTGTGGGAAAAGCAGGCCCCCACAGCGTCCTTTCTGACGATTAAATTGCTATATCATAAACAAAAGTTCAATTTTGCGAATGCTAAGCCGCTTCGGGGATTTGGCTTCGTCCCAGGAAACGCCGTAGCTTGTTCTAACCACTTAGCCTTAACCTGCTGTCCGTAGATTCTCGATCCCTGCAGGATCTCGCGCAGATCGAAGCAGGGATTTTGGGGGAATACTGCAAAGGTTTCAGCACGCTTATACCGGCTAAGATACATTTGAACATATATATGTATATATATATGTATTACACATATACTCTTCGAGGCATGTGACTAATTTGATTTGTTGTCGATGCCGAAGAATGCCAAAGTGGAGGAACGTATGTCAGCACCGATGTCATCGGGCTGGGACTTCTTCGGCGTTCAGGACACCTTCACTTTGGAAAGTCACAAGTCAGGGACCTTTGTACCAGCTTCGGTGGCCTTTTGGAAACCGGATCTTGCGAGTATCTAATTTGCCTGAACACTTTGGGTCTCGCCGCGTCCGTCAACTTGCGAGGGTTCAACATGTCAAGAAAAAACCCAAAACTGGCCAGACCTGGAGGCCTCAAGCCGTGTGATTGCTGCGGGAGAAAGCCCCGCAGGGTCCATTAAATGAGAATATTTAGCATAGTCCCCGCAGGGCTGCTCGATGCTGTTCGTGTATATTGAGGTTTACAGCTCATAGCGGCAGTGCGAAAGTTCTACGAGGACCAGGAGGCTTCGGAGACAAGAAGCGGTTCGGGCTTCGGAGTTGGGGACCTGGGACTGAAGGTGCAGTGCTTAGGGCGAATATGTATATGTATGTATATATATACACAGATATATATATATACACACATACATATACACATACATATACATATACATATATATATATGGGGGTTCTTGTGTGTGTGTGTGTTTCATGTGTTTGGTTGAGGCTCATAGAAGTTTGCGGTTTGCGGGCATACTTGCAAAGTGTTGCGAAGCTCCTGCTGAACCTTAAGCCTCCAAGCACTCTCTCCGTCTCTCTCTGTTTGCCTTCCCGTGTCTGGCTTCGGTCTCTGTGTCTCTCTCGCGCTCTCTCTCTC
>CAJNJA010041886.1:5354-27542 GCA_905231915.1 Symbiodinium necroappetens | reverse complement strand
GGGCTTTAGGAGGTTTAGGGTTTAGAGTTTAGGGTTTAGGGTTTTGGGGTTTAGGGTTTAGGGGATACAATAAGGGACACCCGAAACCATAACCCCAAATACCTGTGGTGGTTGGGTCTTGATGCTTATTTTCGGGGTTTCGGGATAGACCTCCTGTGACCCAGAACCACTACAGAAAATTGGCACTACAAACCCCCAAACCCCTAAACCCTAAACCCAAATTGCAGTACATGACCCAGCAATACAGAAGCTGTGTGACCATGCAGGAACAGGAGGTTCCTGTAGGGTCCACAAGGTAGGCCCAAGAGCCCAAGGCATAAACATTCTGCAGGCGGGTAGGTGCAAAACTTGTACATGAATATAGGGCAAAATAGATGTAATATGTATGCATATGTATGTGTGTATCTATATACACACACACATGCAGGTGTGTGAATACATATATATATACACAATGATTATGAGCGTGTACATAGACATAGATGTGCACAGCATAGAGTTCGAGTGACAGAGGGTGAGCGCCTCGTATGCTTGGTGCCGTCGCAGACCCATTCAGTGCCCCAAATCGACCAGCTTCTAAGGCAGCAAACGACCTAGATGTCCCGCCAATCTCTACAACCCTCCAGCCCTTGGAATCAGGATGAGCGTCTATAGACAAGATGAGGAGGAGTGTACATAGACATAGATGTACACAACATAGAGATCGAGCGACAGAGGGCGAGAGAGAGACAGAGACAGAGAGACAGCAAAATCCAGCACAGCCAGCTAAGGTTCGGGCCCTGGTTACCTAAACCCTAAGCCCTAAACACACCCTAAAACCTAAAACCCTAAACCCCTGAACCCCTAAACCCAAAGCCCTAAACACAGCTAAGGCTCAGCACCTTGTTCAGCGCTTTCAGATGGGCAACGTGGCAGCTTTTGTTGGGCTGGCAAGGCTGTTTCATGGTATTTAACCCAGACGTCTGGCGCATGGACACATAGCATTGCCTAGGTTGGCCCTTTTACAAGGTTTAGGGTAGTTTAGGGGTTTTGGGTTTCGGGTTTAGGTTTTGGGGGTTTAGGGGTTTAGGGTTTAGGGTGGCCGTTTACAGCCCCCGAAAAATACTCGTAAACAGGTTCCTCTTCAGCCCAATACTGGAAAACATAAAGAAATGTCCCGAAAGCCTACCTAGTTGCGTTGGTTCCACGAAGTCGATCTCCATGTCCACGTCCTTGCCGCCGCCTCTGTGCAGGACAGACTTTGGCGAACCTTGGAAGCTGATTTTTAAAAGGGCTTAGGGGGTTTAGGGTTTAGGGGGTTTAGGGTTTAGGGTTTAGGTTGTAGGGTTTAGGGTCTTAGGGTGTAGGGTTTAGGGTCTTAGGGTGTAGAGTTTTTGTATCCGGACACTACGAAGCTTGAATGGTTTGGGTCTCTTAGGGGCTGAGTACCCAGGGTTTAGGGTTTAGGGTTTAGGGATCAGGGCTTATAGGGCTCATAGGGCTTATAGGGTTCATAGGGTTTAGGGGTATAGGGTTTAGAGTACCCTAGCCCCAAAAAGGTTAACCTTTCTATTATGGTAGGATTATACAAGCCCAAAAAGGTCAATTGTTACCTACTCAGCTACTAAGGTTGAGCAAAGGTAGCCCTAAACCCTAGACCCTATAGACCCTAGACCCTAAACCCCTAAACCCTAAACCCGTAACAGCATGTCTATCATGCTCCGTTTTCCCAGTGACCTGGCTCGTTCGCAAACTGCAACATTGCGGATGCGCTGCAGCCCATGCTTGCACAGACGAAGTCTGCAGAAACACTATAAAAAAAAGGGAAGCCCAAGTACCTCGAGGTGTCTTGAGCCAATTGAATTCTGCAGCACATGTGGTCGCACGTTCTTTCTGCCGCCGCTGCTGCCGGACCTTATCATCACACTTGGTTGTGATGTTCCGGCGTGCTAGACAATGACCCTAAACCCTGAACCCCAAACCCCAAAACCCTAAACCCTAAACCTTGAAGCCCTAAACCCTAAAGCCCTAAACCCCATGTAGTTGTAAGGGTCGATTTAGACTTCTCCTTCTGGTCTGGGGCTAAGGGCAAAGGAACTGTGGAGTTCAAGTAAACCCCAAAGCCTAAACCCATTGAGGGATTAGGGGTTTAGGGACTCTACCTGAACCTACCAAAACCTACTTTTTTGGTAGGTCCCCTATAAATTCCATATTAGGGTTTATAATAAGAACCTACAAAAAAGTAGGTTATGGTAGCTTAAGGTAAACCCTAAACAACAAAAAACTGCAGAGTCGTAGCCCAGCAGACATGCACCTCGGGTTGATCCAAGCCCAACCTGAAATGCAAGCTGTCAGAAACTCCCGGATCCTGAACCCGACGCCCGAAGGGTTTACCCATAGGTTCCTTAGTAGTTCCTTTTGGGGATTACCTTACAGGATTCTAAATTCTAAATATAAACCACAAAAAGGAACTACTTAGGAGCCTATGGGTAGGGTTTAGGGCTTCAGAAACTCCCGAAACAAGCCCCAAACGCGCTGTAAACATAAGGATCAACCTCAGGCAAGGAGGAGGAGCATTTAGCAGTTAGACTATACTTGCTCTGCTCTTCTTCGCGGTGCGGGTTACACCCTCCATACAGTCTAGGGTTTAGGGTCTATATCATCGTGAATCCTGCGAGACTACAGGAAGGTCAGGCTATCATCGTGTTTGAGGCTTCGGTCGCCCCTAAACCCTAAACCCTGAACCCAAAACCCTAAACCCCTAAACCCTAAACTAAAACCCTAAACCCCTAAGCCCTAAACCCCCAAACCCTAAACCCCCAAACCCTAAAACCCTAAACCCTTCCTATTCCCGAAAGCCGCGGAAGGCGAACATAGGCCACGAGGATGTTGAAGTTACCCCATTCAGACTGTTCAGCGAGGCTCTTACTACGGACGGTTTAGGGTTTAGGGCTTAGGGCTTAGGGTTTAGGGCTTAGGGCTTAGGGTTTAGGGTTTAGGGCTTAGGGTTCGAGGCTCTTGCTACGGAGTGTTTATCCCTAGGAATCGAAAATGAAGAGTGTTGGTAATTATTCAGGCTTCCATCCTCGTCCACGGCAGAGCCTAGTGGGCCTAGAAAGGAAAGAACCTGTCCGGTGTCAGGAGAGCCCACAGGACACTGCAAAGGGCATCTCAAACAGTGGGGCGGGGGGAGACGGTCCCCAACCTCTAAACCCTGAACCCTCAACCCTGAACCCTGAACCCTCAACCCGAAGCCCTAAGCCCTGAACCCGAAGCCCTCAACCCTAAACCTTAAGCCCTAAACCCTAAACCCTAAGCCCTAAACCCTAAACCCGAAGCCCTAAACACTAAACACTAAACCCTGAACCCTAAACCCTAAGCCCTAAACATGCAGCTCAGCCTTACAGCCTTATACTCTCAAGCTGAACATGTTGGGGTTTCCGAAAATAGGGGACCCTAATATACTACCCCAAATAGTAGGATCCTTATTATAAGGACCCCCAAAAGAAGGTACCCTAATTATCCGAAAGTCCCATTTGGGAACCCTAAACAAGAAGCCCCCTAATATAGAACCCTACTATAGATCCCCTATAAAACCCTTTAAGGAACCCTTCTAAAGGTACCCCTAATTTCCGGAAAGTCCCATGTTGGCAAGCTGCGCGAGACCCAAGGTTTGGTCCTATCTTTGAGCACAACAAGTAACCACAAGAGCCGCCTATTTAGGGTTTAGGGCTTCAGGGTTTCAGGGTTTAGGGCTGGTAGGGCTTTAGGGTATAGGGCTGGTAGGGCTTTAGGGTTCTAGGGCTTTAGGGCTTTAGGGTTTTAGGGTTTAGGGTTATAGGGTTGTAGGGTTTAGGTAGTTTTTCAGTCAACAGCTTGACTAAGACTCTTGGAAAGCATTGACAAAGGCGATGCAGCTTCAAATGATGCACGGTGGGAGAGGTTAACGTCCGCTCGAGCGCCCACAAGAGCTTGGCTTCGCACACAAACCACACCTTAAAGCAATCTTGGCAGGGTAGGGAAGGACTCCTTGTTCTAAACATGTTGCGCTGCCTTTTCCGCCGACCTCAACGCAGCTGCTAGCTGAAAGCGGAAACTTCACGGCTAAGTGTGGATGTGTATCATGAAGACCTCGTACCCTCGAATTAAGGGGGGGGGGGGGGTATATGGTCTCTGGTAATTAGTGTTGGGTGTTGAGGGTCTAATTGAGGGTAGATGCACGGTCTAGGTAATTTCTTCTTCTGTGCAGAACCACTCCTCATGGTTATCATCACGACAACTACCAAACCCTAAACCCTAAACCCCCCAAACCCTAAACCCAAAACCTAAACCTCCTGCTTCCTGATGCAACCCTCAGATGCGATCCGAATGTCTTCAGAATCTTCTCTGCAGAGAAACTCGTGTGAAATAGCAGGTCGAGGTCGCAAGAGGTTTGCATGTTGCAACCTGACTTACTCCCCTAACCTTACTTCCCCAATAAGCCAGGGAAACAAAAGGTTAAACTTTCAGATTACTACCAAGTTACAAGAACCCAAAAAGTTTAAAGGTTGGGTATTGGGGAACTAAGTAACTTCTAGAGACTTGCTCGATTCTTCATCACAGGAGGCAGCAGTCAAGCTCCAGTCGAGCATTGGACTGCAGCCCTCAACAAAGCTGTACCAGAGGAAAACCTAAACCGCGAGGGCCACGGCTTGTAGCCTCATCCTTCAGGAAATCTTCCGGCTGATGTCCAGATGTGGATTGTCGATGTTTTTGTGGATGATGGCATAGCTTCCGTCCACGATCCTCAGTTCACTTCGGGTCCGTTAGTCTTGGAGCTTCTGAAGCCGCACTTCCCAGGGCCCTACAAGTCTGTAGCGTAAGTACCAGGACGACAACTTGGAATCATGACCCAAGACCTATGTACCACTACTACTTACCACTCACTAATTACTACCTACTACCTAGTACCTAGTACCTGGTACCTGGTACCTGGTACCTAGTACCTAGTACCTAGTACCTAGTACCTAGTACCTAGCACCTGGCACCTAGTACCTAGCACCTAGGACCTAGTACCTAGTACCTAGTACTACTACTACTACGACGACGACGACTACTACTATTACTACTATTACTAAACTGCTACTGCGGCTGCGACTGCGACTGCGACTACGACTACTTACTACTACGACGACGACTACGACTACTTACGACGACGACGACGACTTCTACTTCTTCTCCTCCGTCTAATGATAACGGTGAAGTAAACAGAACAAGCACCACGAAAAACCGTCGACTACTCCTATGTAAGTGACGGAGCTAGCGGTGCCAGACATGACGAGGAATGCCGGTCTCATCCATCATCATCCCCAATCAACTGCAAACACTCGGACGCATCAGCCACGTGAAGGCTGTGGAGAGAATAGCTTTGGCTTGAATTCCCTACTACCCACTCGTTTCCCGCAATACAAATACGCTTTGAGGACTACGGCTGCAACAACGGCATGAACAGTGTGTCTCAGTATGTGTCATTTTTTCCTTTGACCTATGTTCTGTGTATTGATACCTTCGATTGCTAGTCAGCTAGTACTGCGACAGAACAAGCTGAGTTGCTCCGTGGTGTAAGTCCAATCCTTGAAGGCTTCCCGGAGCTTCTCGTCTGCCAGAGGCGTCTGACCTCAGGTGCTCTCAAACCATCCCATCACTTCAGCCTTTGAGGCATAATGTCGAAGCCTGAAACATTCCCAACACCATTCCTTAGGGCACCTTAGCGCTAAGGGTTTAGGGTTTAGAGGGTTTAGGGTTTAGGGTTTAGGATTTAGACTTTTGGGTTTAGGGTTTAGGGCTTCGGTTGAGGGTTTAGAAGGTTGAGGGTTGAGGGTTTAGGGCTTGCACTTGATGTTATCGTACATTAGTTACAGCTTTAGTTAGTAGAATTACATATATATATATAATATAAGGTACTACACTACATTTTTTGTATATCCCTAATCCCTATAAACGCTAAACCCTAAAAACCCCTAGACTGTAATACGTCAACCCCGGGACCGAGCCCGGTAAGGGGGATCAGGGCTTTTGCCCACCGAGTTTTATGAGATCCTTAAGGGAGGGGGTTCTAAGAGGGGTATATAAGCCAATAATCCCCAATTCTCCCTAGGGCTCCCTTAGGTTCCCTAAAGCTCCCTAAGGATCCCTGGGACCCTCCCCGCTTGAACAACCCTCCCTTAAGGATCCGATAAGAGTTGGCACCCAGAAGGCAGAACCAAACCTCGAGGACAAAGACCAGAGGTTAAGGGGTGCTTGTAGGGATTTAGGGGGCTTAGGGTTTAGGGTTAATTGTGGACATAATTCGCATCAGTATAGTAAACCCCAAAAAGTTGGCAACCGGATTGAGGACAAGTAGTGCTGGGATTCCCTATACATCACTCTTACGGGTTGAGGCTATTGGGTTTCCAGCGCTTCTACTGTAAGGGAGTGGGGGGAGGGAAGGCGGACCGAGATCTATCATTGCCCAAGAAGGCTTGAAATTGCAGTCACTTCCCAGTAGTACATCGTGCAAGATCAAAGCCATAGACCCTACAGATCAAACAGGAAAACGCAATGTAGACCCCTTTCTGATTAGTAACCTCCATGAGGATTGTTATAATCCTTGCTGAGGAGATTACGAGGCCTGCATTACACAACAGGCGGACAAGAGACATGCATCCTCAACCAGCTTCACTGGAATGGTGGAGCCAGAATCACGGCCATACTTGGCCATACACATCTCCTCAGAGCACTGGCCCCATAAAACCTCCCCTGAACCCGAAGTCCTTAAGTTAAGACCGTATAACCCTTAAGCCCCTAAACCAGTAGTCAGCAGACCGTCCCCTGCAGGCCTAAACTCTAAAAGCGTCGCTGAGCAAGGGGGAACAAGGTAATTTATGATTGATATTGATATCGGGGAACCTATGTTGCTACAGCCTCGATGTCAAAGTCCCGAGACCTTGTTTTGCAGACCCCTCCTATAGAAAGAAGGGTCCAATATAGGGGCCATAATAAATAGAATAAGTTTTTGGGGTACGTTGTACTATAATTATAGTAAGGAGCCCCCCAAGAATAGTATTGGAAATTATTTAAGCCCCTAGGCCTATATGAGGGTTGAAAGTCTTAGCGCTGAGGAGTTTACGGTCCAGGAGTTAAAATGGCAATGGGCTTGACTGGGAATTTTGCCGGGGTCTGTGGTTTAGGGTTTAGGGCTTTGGGGTTTAGGGGTCTAGGCTTTAGCGTTTAGGGGTCTAGGGTTTCGGATTTAGGGCTGAGGGTTTAGGGGTTTAGGGCTTATAGGTTTTATGGGCCTGTGTGAAGGTTTCGCAGGTGATACCCTGAACCCTAACAGCCCTAAACCCTAAACCCTAACAAAGCAGAGCATACAAACTCGGGCCCTGAAGAGCGGACCGCGCGATGGCAGCACATGCGCACATCTTGCGGACACAGCACACAGATCCTACGTTATGGGCATGTACATCTGAAAGCCGTTCTAGCTCTGCTTATGCTTACCCAGTGGCCAATGAACATAGAAGTAGGGGTATATGCCCAGAATCCTAAAGTAGAATCCAGAAAGTTGGAACATCAATACCCTAAACCCTAAACCCTACCCTCATGCCCTTGAGGTAAAGCATAGGGGATCCCAGCACGAATCCTCCTTGACTCATGTTCCAACCTTGGGGTTTAGGGTTTAGGGTTTGCACTAGAAACCCTAAATAACTCTAAACTAGATAAGAGTGGCACTGGGTGGCCTAACTGGAGAAGGGAGAAGCCCCAGTAGATCAGTAGATGGGTAGCTCTCTAAATGAGGGTCCCTTTTTAGGTCCCTAAAGTCTTATAAGAAGGACCCTTAAACTTACTTCCCCAATAAGCCAGGGAAATGAAAGGTTAAACTGTGAGATTCCTACTAAGTTATAAGAACCCAAAAGTTTAAAGGTTGGGTATTGGGGAACTAAGTAAAGTGACCCTAATTTACATAGACCCAGATCATGATATCTCTCCAGGATCCCTGAACTTTAAGAACTGACGCAAACCCCTCCAAAAAGACCTAGGGTTTAGGGTGTAGGGTTTCGGGTTCAGGGTTTAGGGTTCAGGGTTCAGGGTTTACGGTCTTGTCGGCTCACCATCAACTCTAGACTCTAGACCACCATTTGTCAAGTGACAACATAGCAGATTTCTGCAAGGGGCCGTGAAGTGTCTGTGCTTGGGCAGCCCCTAAACCCTAAACATGCATTGCTAAGCTCCTCTCCCCTTCTTGCAGCCAACGCTTCATAGATCTGCGCGACTTGGCCATGCATCAGCATGGGCACACCGTGCTTTGCAGCCAAACCTTCGAGGGAGAGGCACAAACCCAAAGGGTCCTAAGCACCTGTATGGTAGAATGTAGGGTCTCTATATATTAGGAATTATTATTATGATTTGGGAAAGTATCCCCCCATACCAGTACCCAAGGACCCTTTAGGAGTAGGGGCTGCATGGAACTGAGAGCTCGCGATGTCGTGCCAGGAGCAAAGGATCTTCTTAGACTTTGCAGGCACCAACAAGTAGCAAAGCATAGATGTTTCGGTAATATTCGCTCACATATCGCGCCCACAAGCCCAAACCCCTAAACCCGAAAACATATAGTTGCTGTACCAGGGGAGAATGGGAGAACCCCACACACACACAGACAACAGAGACTCGTTGCACCAAGTCCCCCGACATCCTTATGATAAGCTCTGGTCCTTCACTCACGAAACACCACTACTTGGAGGTTCATGGGTAGTTATAGTGGAGTTATAAGTCCCCTAATATAGGTTATAACTATAGTTACCCTACTTATAACTAACCATGAACCTCCAAGTAGATTCAGGGTTTATGGCTTGGCGTTTCCGACCCTGCCTAAACCCTAAACCCTAAACCCTAAGCCCAAAATTCAAAACCCAAGATGGCCGAAACCTTTTGCATCCCCCGGCCCGGGAGCATCCGACTTCCTAAACCCTAAACCCTAAACCCTAAATTCGAAACCCGAAACTTAAAGGAAACTACAGGTGGGGAGTTTAGGGTATATCGGGCTTCTATAAGGCTTCTATAATGTATATAGACCTTCTATAAGGCTCCTATAACGGAAACTACCCACCTGAAAATGTCCTAGATAAACCCTAAACTCGAAACCCTAAACCCTAAACTCGAAACCTTGACTTCGAAACATCTCCGGGCTTATTGTCGCCTTCCATGCGTAAGGGCTTCTCAAAGATATGGGAGTCCCTTGCAACCAGGGGACCCTCGTAACAAGGATCCTGTCATGTAGATGCTGCTTCTAAACTCTGATACAGAGGCCTTAAAAAACTAGAATGGGGGGTTAGGGGTACGTGGTTACAGCAATGTAAGGGCCTTTTTTCCGACCCCTATATCATGACGATTCATAGAAACTATACCCTAACCTCTAAACCCTCAACCCTAAGCCCCTATAAACCCTAAACCCTGAACCCCTAAACCCTACTGTAAACCCTACTCCCGACTGCAGTGGGATCCTATCACTGAATCTTTGCGACCCCTACACTACAGCAATCCACGTTCGCGGGGAGCAGTTCGAGCGCACGAAAAAAGGCATCTCACAAGGCTCGGGTATAGAGATTGGCGGTTAGGGCTAGAGGGCTAGGGTTTTAGGGCTTGGGGTGTTTCAGGCTTTAGGGTTTGGGGCTTTAGGGTTTTAGGGCTTAGGGTGGTTAAGGCTTTTTAAGGAAAAAGGGCTGACAGCTGACAAACGGGCTCAAGACGATATTCAAGTGTTCTTGTGCTTTAAAACTCTCCACCAGGGACATTCTAAACTACGGTTGATGATATACATCCTGCATTACCCATAATAAGGAATAGACCATAATTCCCATAGTTCAGGGTCCTTAAGGTCACGTAGGATTTAGATCATCGACCCCTAAACCCTAAACCCAGAAGTAACCTCCTACAAACATTAGGGTCCTATGCAAGCCTTGAGAATTTAGGGTCCTTAACATCAGGGCTCCTTTACGGCCTAACTAGTTTAGGGTGTAGGGTTTGGGGTTTGAGGGTTCGGGGTTTGAGGGTTTAGGGTTTGGGCCAGGCGCCTTGAGCCGCCTTAACAATACCCATAGGCCCCGAAGTAGTTCCTTGTTTAGGGTTTAGGGTTTAGAGTTTAGGGATTAGGGTTTAGGTTTTGTAGTTACCACCCATAGGCTCCTAAGTAGTTCCTTTTTGTGGTTTATACTTAGAGTCCTATAGGGTAATCCCCAAAGAAGGAACTACTTAGGGGCCTATGGGTAGACTAGTCTTGGGATTTAGGGTTTAGGGTTTACTTGGGATTGGCTTCATATGTTTCAGTACCATTATATACAGTATACATACACCCCCAACATTGCGCCAAAGCCCTTTTCTAACAAAGGCCCCGAAACTACTCACTGAACATTCATGCCGTGCCTTGGCCAAGCTGGATGTCCTTTGCCATCATCTCGGCAGTGAAGTCCTCTCAGTTCAAAACTCGAAAGACGAGACGGTCCAGGGTTTCCGCTTCGGGGTTTGGCGGTGGTGGTTTAGGGTTTAGGGTTGAGGGTTGAGGGTTTAGGGTGTAGGGTTTGGGGTTGAGGGTTTAGGGTTTAGGGTGTAGGGTTTAGGGTTTAGGTGACCATTGACGGTACTACCACGACGTACATACTCACCACCGGGGGCAGTTTAGTAGGAAGCAATGGTAACTAGTATTGGTCTTAGTTGCTGAGTTCATGGGCAAAAGTAGTGTATACTTTCAGTTCTATAAGGGATCATGTTATCCCCAAAAGCTTAAAGTGTGGTAATTCAGCTACTAAGTGGTGGACCATGGGATCGGAGGCAAGAAACAGCCTCCGTGCCAGGTTTGGGCCTGCAATAGTCTTGCAAGTATTGCTAAAACGCCCAAGAAGACTCGAACAGCAGTTGTGAGACATGAAATGCTACGCCACATATATGTTAGGAAGCGCTGGACCAAGGATGCACTGAGAAGGCGTTGGCGGGTTTGGGAGGGTTTGTCCCTCCCTCCCTCCCTCCCTCCCTCCCTCCCTCCCTCGCCGACCTTCCTCCCTGCCTCCGTCTCGCGGAATGTAGGGCTAGGATGCAGTCTGCATACGGAATGCAAGGCAACCACTGACAGACATGAAGGGGCATCAAGAACCATAGCATCGATCAACATAATACATTATGACCTTGGCAAATTGCCATGTAATGTAAGGGCCAAAAAAAGTTACAAATACTTTTGGGGGGGTTCCTTATTATAACTGTAGCATAATGGGCCCCAAAACCCTGTTCTAATTATTAAGGTTCCTACATTAGGAATCCGACTGCATCCTGGACCGCCACATCCATCCAGTCTTCTAGGGTTGAGGGTTTAGGGTTTAGGGCTTTGGGTTTAGGGCTTTGGGTTTAGTGTTTAGGGCTTCGGGTTTAGGGCTTAGGGTTGAGGGTTTAGTCGTCCAGGACAGGAAGGATGAGAGCCCCAACATTCACTGCGAGTGTGCTCATCTATATACTCCGTGAGTACGCGTCCTGTAGACCCGCGTCTCTTTGTTTAAGCCAAGTGTAAGTGGTTCAGGTTTCGCACGAAAGAATAAGGGTGCAGTAACTTAGCTCTCTTCTTCAACAACCAGGCCCAAAAAAAGTTCAATCTTTTTAGGATAGACATAATATATAAGGGCCCAAAAGTGTAAAGTTCTTCCATTGGCTATCTAAGCAACTGTAACTCCTTGCTACGTACCCTAAACCCCTAAAACCCCTAAAACCCCTAAAGCCCCCAAACCCCTAAACCCTAAACCCATCTAAATCCTAAGCCTGTCTAGCTTAGTACGACGATGTGGGAAGGTCCGGGCAGTAGGATCCATCCGCCACGCGCGCAAATTCCGTCTCCTGAGCTGGACCATGTCTGTTGATACAGGGTTTAGGGTCTAGGGCCTGATACCGATAGTTGTGATGTTGTTGCCGTTGTTGTTTCCAGAGCTGTTGTTGCTACCGCTGCTTGATCCCTACTACTCTGAGTGTTACCGTAGCTGCCCATAGGCTCCTTAGCAGCTCCTTTTTGGGAGTACCTTGTAGGATTCAAAATATAAACCACACAAAGGAACTACTTAGGCGCCTACGGGTAGGTTGTGCACGTCATCTTACTGGCTATGGTCACATGGACGGTCGAACAAGCGTCAAACCCCGAGCCCTCAAATCCCGAATCCTAAACGGGTTTAGGGTGTAGGGGTTATAGCCTACTGTGCCAGGGGCTTGTACCCCGTTCTATATTAGTAGGGGGTCACAACCTAACATTTTGTAGGTTTAGGGCCACAGGGCGTTTCACGACTGGCGCATGGCGTTCACGTTGCTTGGGTTTGAGCAATACAAAACCAAACCCTACACTGCACTTACGAGCTACCCCCTCCGCCCAAACCCCCAGGAATGCCGAACACGACTTAATTTCCAGGAATACTGTAAAAGCCTAAGGAATTACCAATATCATTCCTTTGGGCTCCTCGGATCAAATGGTACTACCATATACCCGCAAACCCTGGCCCTATTCTAATTATTAAGGCCCCTATAGTAAGAGACTCTTCAAGTGTTGTGAAGTGATCCCCGTACTGGAAGGTATTGTATTTTGGTCCTTGTGGGGGCTGGTACACCATAAACCCTGAGGGGAAAAACGCACCCTGTACTGTAAGCCCAAAAAAGGTGTCACATGTGTCATATTTATAGGTAACAATACTCAACTTCAACATTGGCTCGTTTACTTATAATCACCTCCGCCTCCCCAACCCTGTGATACAGCACTGTTTATCTAGGACATTTTCAGGTGGGTATATATTTACCGTTATAGGAGCCTTGTAGAAGGTCTGCATACCTTATAGAAGCCTTCTAGAAGCCCTATATACCCTAAACTCACCACCTGTAGTTTGCTTTAAATCTTTACGGGCCCTAAAATAATCTGACGTGGGTCCCAACAGAAGGAGTTCCCCGAAGAGATGCGCATGGCATCGAAGAGCCTCAGCGATACTCCCAGAGGCTGTCGCAAGGATTACCGTAAAGTTTTTCTGGAACAATTCATTTAAGGTTGTCTTGAAGGGTTTCTTTACTTAGTTGCTGAGTTCATAAGCAAAACAGAGTGTACACTTTCAGTTCTATAAGGGATCATATTATCCCAAAACGTCTAAAGTGTTGTAATTCAGCTACTAAGATTAGGGTCTCCTAATGACTAAGGTTCCTTTCAGGTTCCTTTTTGAGAATTGGGCATACAAGCTCCAGAGACGACAAAACTTGGCAAGTACTTTGCAGCAGGGCTTTGTCGGCCTTGAAATCCGTTGTAGTTCCTTTTGGGGGGTTACTTTGTAGGATCCTAAATGAATAGCTGGTTTAACCACGAAAAGGAACTACAACGGAGACTATATGTATGGCAGCTTTCCGCCGCGGTGCAGAACTTCTGACACACAAGGAATGCAAAGAGAGACACAGATGTTACAAGCCTTCCTGGTGATATCGACAAAGCAGCAGACGAATGACATCAGTAGCAATCGTAATGCCATCAGTTCTGAGAACGGCCGGTTGAGGCTATGCATCCATGTAGTACCCATAGGCTCCTTAGTATTTCCCTTTTGGGATTACCTTATGGGATTCTAAAACACAAACCACAAGGAAGGAACTACTTAGGAGTCCATGGGTGTTAACTACAAAACCTAAACCCTAAACCCTAAACTCTAAACCTTAAACCCTAAACAAGGAACTACTTAGGAGCCTATGCCTTAACCCTAAACCTTAAACCCTAAAACCCCCAAACCCTAAAACCCCTAAACCCTAAACAAGGAACTACTTAGGAGCCTATGGCTAATTTCTCCCAGTGCACTCCCAGCAACAGCTTCATGTCCACCCCGCTCTTTTTCGCAATCATCATGACCTGCAGATGTCAGCGCAATTTAAAGGAAACTACAGGTGGGGAGTGTTGGTATTTAGGGTTTAGGGTTTTAGGTTTAGGACTTGGGGTACAGGCGGTGAGTTTAGGGTACATAGGGCTTCTAGAAGGCTTCTATAAGGTATATGGACCTTCTATAAAGCTCCGATAACAGTAACTACCCACCTGAAAAATGTCCTAGGAGCCTTCAGCCATGAAACCAAAACCGCCTAACAAACAGCACCTGGGTTAGGGTTTAGGGTTTAGGGTTTTCGGGTTTAGGGTTTAGGGTTTTCGGGTTTAGGGTTTTCGGGTTTAGGGTGTAGGGTTTTCGGGTTTAGGGTTTAGGGGGAAAGGTCTTCGGATTGAAGGGTCTCTCACACGCCTCTCGGACACCATCAAGCCTGCTCAACTATGACCTGCTACTGTAGAAGCCTAAATAATTACCTTGGGGGTTCCCTGCTCTACTTATAGTATTTTAATCAAGTGCAAAGCCCTCTTCTAAACATTAAGGCTCCTACATTGCCCTCCGTCTCTGTACATGCACCGTGATTTAAGGCAGACTACAGGTGGGGAGTTTAGGGTATTTAGGGCTTCTATGAGGCTTCTATCAGGTACATAGACCTTCTATAAAGCTCCTACAATGCTATACCCAGAGAACCCAATTCCCCTTAATTAAAATATAACTTACATCATAATACTAAGGCCCCTATAATTTAAAGTATATTCCTTAATCAAGTGGTATTGGGTTCTCTGGGTAACGGCAACTACCCACCTGAAAATGTCCTAGAGTGAACTCTGCTCAACTCCATTGCCAGGGAGACCAGCCGCCCGATTAGTTTTGCTGTTTTTGGGCTTCAGCCCTAATAGGGGTTTAGGGGTTTAGGGTTAAGGTTTTATGGGTTCAGGGTTTACGGTATAGGTTCAGGGGTTTAGGGTTTAGGGGTTTAGGGGTTTAGGGTCTACGTGTTTGGGTTTCCAGGTTAAGAGTTTCAAGGTCTGTGCCCTAAGCAAACTTTGCGTCTAGTCTACGGGCGTGTTTTCGATCATTCTCGTTTTGAAGATAAGAAAAGGGTTGAAAAGCCCTGATCCGAAAAAAAACCAGCCTCACCCATGGCGCAGTCTTGGACAGCACACAGCATGTTCGTCAAAATCTTGACCACAGTCTCGTGGCCGAATTCACCTGTCTTTCAGCCAGGCAAGGTACGCTTTAAGTTTTTAGGCCTGCCAGGGTTGAACTTAAGCTACTTGCCGATCTCCAGTCTGCAGCTCTGCATTTTTGTAGAGTCCAAAAAGAACTCGAATGACCAAAAAGTGAGTTCTATGAATGCGGTGCCCAAGCGGACGTCAGCTGCACATGGCTAGCATCGGTTAAGCAGTACTCGTAGTACTAGAACTATAGTACTAGTAGTACCTACTACGAGTACTAGCATACTCGTACTATCACTACGAGTACGTCTGCCACCGCTGCTACAACAACTACTACTACTACTTCTACTACTACTACAGTACTACTACCACCACCACTACTACTACTGCGACCTAACAAACGAAAAGCGGATTTCGTGTCACACTTTTGTAGCTTCGGGAACTCCACCCTGGCACCGGGATTTAGGGCCTGGATCCTGAGTGCTTGCATACGAAGTAGCCTGCTTTGAAATGTTTAGGGTTTAGGGTTTAGGGTTTCGGTTACAAGGGACTACTACTGTTTCTTAGGCTTTGGGATGGTGATGGTTTGGGGAGGAAGTCGGCTTGGACCTTAGATGATTGGGGATAGGTGCTTAGGAATGTTCCGGGAGCTAGCAAGGTCGAACGGTGCTTAGGGTCTGAGGTACAGGGTTTCCTTCAAGCGCATGTGTAAGTATACTATATATAATACTATTCTGGGTTGTAGTTCTGGGGCCCCGAAAAGTGTTTATGACATAGGTACGCACCTCTACAGGAGCCATAAGAGAAAATCTCAAAGTTTCCCAAAGTGGCACCTGGCATTGTACTATTAAAACAAAAGACCCCCAAGCCCTCTGCAGGCCCCTCGGCGAAGCTGTTATGTAGAGTAACCCGTGGAAAAAACGCTTCTTGACGACTTTTAACAGAAACCAAACCCAAGCCCTAAGAACTAAACCCTCATTCTTAAGAGCCCTATGTCAGAGAGCTTGCATGGCAAAGAGGCCACAGCGAATGATCCGTGGCGCCGACAACGAGATCAGTGGCTTAACCTTGGGTTTGGGGCTTGTGGGGCTTGTACGATTCCGGGCATACAAAGTTTACAGTTTATGGGACCGGGAAAAACAAGACTTTGGTCTTGTAGAGCTTGTCCGCTTTGTGTGTGCAGTGTTTAGGAATCACCCTAAACTGCCACAAGTAGCTAAAATGCTGGCCCAACACATTTGCTAAACCCTAAATCCTAGAAACGGTGATGATTTACTGTGGGGGCGTTAATAATCAGAATAGGGTTTGGGGTATACTATATTAGAATTGCATAAACCCTATTCTCGTTCCTAAGGCCCCTACATTACATCATTTAAGCTTAGTTAGTTGCTGATTCAATCGGCTAAGGCCCAACTTTAGTTGACGGCCCGGGTTTGTGTTTTGATTTAGGGTTTAAGGTTCAGGGTTTTGCTTTTAGGGTTTAGGGTTTTCCAGCACCCCCCACTCCAACTACCCTGTATTATACCCGAAATACCCACAATTAAGGACCATAAAGGCTGTATTAAAGGGTGCTTGCGGTGTGCTGGTAGGGTGAAGGATTTCAGGACAAGGGGCTAGAGGGCTCCTATGGAGCATAGAGTTTAGAGCCCTAAAGACCCCTTACACGTCCCTTTACATCCCTTACAACCGCTTATAGATCCCGTACAAGTTGAATCCCAAATGCTCACCAACCAAAGGCTCTATGTTGGAAAGGCCCCACTAGAAGCCACAAATCGTTCACAGCAGGGGGTTTATAGACTCATCAACAGTCCAGAAAGCGATAAAGCCAACAAATACCCTCCAGACTTGGCTGCCGATTGCATACACCAAAAAAACTCATATAGAGGTCTCGTTTTACAGCTACGAACGCTTCAAGTTTACTACTTAAATATAACGACCCTCCAAAACCGAAAAGCCATAATGCAAGCCCCAAACAAAAAACCAATAAAAACACATAAACCGATAAACCTCCACCACATTTCCTGACCCTCTCGTACAGGCCCCTTAAAGATCCCTGAAACCCCCTCTAGAGATCCCTAACCCAAAACACCCTCAAAGGAACCCTGACCAGCACCAGCAGGGAGGGTCTTCCGCTAAGCCCTAAACCCTAAACCTTCCTGACAGGCACCATCACCCTAGACCCTAAGCCCCAAACCCTAAACCCCTAAACCCCTAAACCCCCAACCCCAAGCCTTAAACCCTAAACCCTTAAACCCTAAACCCTAAACCCTAACGACAGGCACCATCAGGGAGAGGCTTCCGAGGAGTTGAATGAAGGCAACGCCGCGACGATCTGCGAAGAGGCCGACCAGAGGCCCCAGCAGGATGACCTTGTGGGCTTAGCTCCTGACTAAGAAAATACTGCTAATCGTACCTGATCATAATAGCAAGGAGTAATCTTAGGAAGAAAAAGAAGAGTAGCATTAATAATAATACATAGCAATAGTGATAATGATAGCAGCTACAATAACAACTAAAGTACCGCTAGTTGTAATGGCAAGAAATTAGAGAATCAGAATAACAACGAAGAGTAACACGACTAGCAGTGACAATAACAATGACAATGTTAATAAACTAGACAGATATTGATGGTAATAATTCTTATACAAGGATCTCAATCACGGCAGCAAGGTTCCGGGGTGCATGATAGTACCTGGACTACCCCTGTTTTAGGGTACAAGCTTTTCTATATAGCAGACCCCCCTTCAAACCTAGGCACTCTAAACAGGTCAAAGGGTATATGACCCGCTAGGTGGCGTTTAGGGCCTTGTGCTTCTTCCATGGTTTGCAGGCTTTGGGATTGAGGAGCTGATACCGTTAAGCGAGGCTTCTACTAGCTAGGAGGACGATATGCAGGTTCTGCACAAGCTTTGGCTTTAAATGGGGTTTGGAGGGATTTTCATCTAATTTAGGGCTGAAGATTGACAGTGTACGGTTCAGGGTTTAATTTGGCCTTTAAGGTGGCACCATAGTGTTGATGAGCTTCCCAACTCAAGTCTTTGAGATTTCCCACCCCCACATGACAGATCAGCCACTAGTTTCCGGTTGCGGGCTTTGCAATGAGAACTCAAATCCAAACACTGCAAACCATACTTCCCAACCGCCTTGTGATGTGATCTAGAAGCCTGAACAATCCATCAAGAGTTTTGGGGGTTTCAAGACTAATTCTAAAGATTGCTAAGGAGCCCTAAGGCATATGGTTGCTAGTATTCGGAACCCTAGTCCCCAAGCTTTCCATGTTTTAGTCTTAGGGGCTGAGTACCCTAGCCCAAAAAAGGTTAACGATTGAATTATGGTAGGATTATGTAAGCCCAAACAAGTCAAAGGTTACCTACTCAGCTACTAAGCAGTTGTTGCAGTGGCCGAGCCGCTAGAGCATTTGCCGATGCCCCGGCGGCGATGCGGACACGGCCAGAGGCTCCGCTTTTCCTGGCACCATAAGGGGTTTAGGATTTAGGACGATTCAGGGCTCTATGGCTTTGCATTTCAGGTTCCAATCTATAGGTTCTCATTAGGATTTAGGGTTTGGGGTTATGAAGATGCAAGTGTAAGGTAGGCTCTGCCCCTGGAATCTTGACAAACACCCGGTGTACAGTCTACAACGCTGTAGGGTCTTGGTATCTGTGTTGTTTGACTATATGTTCCAAGGGCCTGAACCCTTAGCCTTGTTGCTTGTGCCACAGCTTTGGGGGAAAGAATGGAAAGTCTAGATCCCCAAACACTAAAACACCCCGATGCTAGGGTTTAAGGTGTAGGGCAAGGTGAAGGACACCGTTCGTACCACGGGCAACGCTAAGGTGAGTAAGTCCTTCAAAACATCTAGAACCTACAACATACGCAACGGAAACTCTTGTAATCGGCAAACCACACTGCCCTGAGCACCCGCAGAAGAGCGCCAAGAAGCACATACAAGCTCACCCTTATTCACCTAGCCCTACATACCTGTAAATACTAAACCCTAAACCCTGGATATGTCCAGCCACTAGACCCTAAACAGCCCTATGCCCAAAAAGCTCTAGCCCCAAGAGTCCCACTACCGAATAATCCTTTCTCCCCCCAGATGCTATCCTACAGAAGTCTTTTAGACTCTCGGGGACGCTCGGAAAACGGTAAAGCCGAGATACTTGAGCGTCACCAACCCCCATGTCATGCCGCCGTACCTGCGGAGGGTTAGGCAGGGCCACTGCTTTCCCTAATGTAGGAACCTTAATGCTCAGAGTGGAGTATAGTTTTGATTTTGGGGGGTATATGTAAGGTATAGCATTGACAGAGACGGAAGAGGGAATACGGGATACCATTGCCAATTATTCCGACCCTATCTTAGGCCTCCAGTCGGCCTCTCCGGCCCCCTTGAACATGGCAACTTAGCCGATCTGTCCATTATGTGTTGCTGTGACCTTCAAAAGAGGCAGCCCTGTTCCTGCCGCCAGCACAGCTGATCCTTCCGTTCCTTTCTTCAAGGCTTTAGGATTCAGCGCCCTGGGGTTTTAGGACAAGAAAAAGACTGCAAAATCGTTAACCATTATAAATTACAATCCTTATCCTAATCAACCCCTCATAAGTCCGTCAGCTTTCGAAATGCTTGGATTCTCTGAAACCAGGGGCACTGGAGCACGGAGACAGCTGCGACAGCCCCGAAGCCCAGAAGCAACTTCGGCCCATATGCTCTGATGAGCCTTAGACAGGGTTTTGGGTTTCTTTGGGGTTTTGGGTTTTGGGCTCCAGTAGGGCTTTTGTTTGGCGTGATTTTTGTCAGTTGCTGTAAGGAGTAGAACAAGCTGGCTGGATGGAGGAATCTACTACCAGTAGACTGGACAGGGGAGGTCAGAAAAAAGTGCGGATTTTCTGAGAAGCTGGTGGCGTTGAAGCTCTTACTAAGGGCTTATATGAGCCTATATGTGTAGGGTCTGGGGTGGAGGGTGCAAGGTGTAGACTCGATCATGCCGGTACAAGCTAAGCTCTTACACTCCCGATCCTGTAAAAACCCTACAAAGAGCTGTCAAGAACCTGTAGAAAGCCTACAATCTGTAAATCCCGTTAAGAACCCCTTCAAGAAACACACACACACACACAAAGCATATTGGAGATTCGACATGGCAGCCTCAACAAATCCCGAAATAAGACCTTCTAGGGCTTTGGGGTTTACGGCGGTTTTAGGCTTTAGAGTGTAGGGGCTTGGTGCTTTGATCCCTCAAGCCGCCCGAAATCCGACAAAACTCAAAACCCTCTTAAACGATCCTATGAAAACCGTATGCAGCCCTTTCAATCCCACGAAAGCCCGGATAAATCCTGCAAAAGGCGAAGAAACAGACTTTGTCATTGAAAACCCCGACAAAGACCCCATAGCATCCCTGCGAAACACTCCTGATTGATACATAGCCGTCGTCTCCCATATAGCATCCTGTAACAACCATAAACCCTAAATCCCATAGCCTAAAACCCAAAGGCCCTAAACCCTAAACCCAAGAACGCCCAGGCGCTCGCGCATTTTTGACAGGGCCGAGCTCGCCGCACTGCGGGCGTCTTGGACAGGAGCTTCCACCTGATGGCTTAGGGTTTAGGGGTTTAGGGTTTAGCGGTCTTGGGTTTAAGGTTCCTTCGGTTGGTTACAGGATTTTGCTTCAAGTTTTTAAGAAAGGCTGCAAGTGTTTTCTCCTAAGGCCTGTTGCACCTATAGCTTTTCCCCTGTGGAGGTATGTTTAGTCATAGTCTAACCCTAATTGGTCCAAGCAACCCTTACTTATGGCTTTCTTGTACCATGCCGATAATAAGACGTACTTGGTCGGAGGCCTCAAAAGGTGGGATGAAGGTAGGTAGGATTAAGGATCCCTTATGTAAGGACGACTATTTGGGAACATCAGACCTACCTTCATCCCACCTCAAAACCCTAAAACCCTAAAAACCTTAAAACCCTAAAACCCTAAACCCTCCTCAAGACCCTAAAACACTAAACCCAATTTTGAGGCCTCCGACTTGGGGACCCTCAGGGTATAAGGCGTGAAAGCTTTCAGATGCTTCAGGGCCTCCAGGGTTTCCTAACGCTTCATGGGTGGTGGGCTTCAAGCTTCGGGATTTCGGGGCTTAAGGCTAAGGGTTTGGGGGTTTAGGGGTTTAGGGGTTTAGTAGGTTTAGGGGTTTAGGGGCATAGTAGGTTTAGAGCTTAGGGTTTAGTGCGGTTTAGGGTTTGGGTTCAGGCCTTGGGTCTTGAGCGGCATATGATAAGGAGTTGAGAAAAGATCCGGACACATCGTTTAGGGTTCAGGGTTAAGGGTTTCTGTTTCTGCAGACTACGAGAAATCTGCCTCTGCCAGCGCCGAAAGCAGAGCCGAATCACCAACCCCAGCCCCCCACCAAACCTTAAACTTAAACCTTTTCAGAACCCACCTTCTGGCACCCTCGAATTCTTTGCGTACTCTCTAAGCCCCGTCTATGAATAAGAATATAAGGCCCCATTTCCGCCTAAAGTCATACCGTTTAAGTCTGTACAAGACGACCCGGGGTAAGGGGGCCCCAAGGCCAGATCTTCTAACATCCCTTTGAGTCAGGAAGATACCTTAAGTCATATGAGGGATCCTGCTAAATTTAAAGTCTATGAATTAAGGAAGATACCTTAGGTCATATGAGGGATCCTACTATAATGTAAGGTGTATTCTTGAAGGAATATACTTTAAATCATATTAGGGATCCTGCTATAATTTAAGGTATACTAATTAAGGAAAATACCTTGAATCATATCGGGATCCCCATTTCGCGGTAGATTCCTTAGTTCATTCAGGGATTCTTGGAAAATCCGGGAGGTTAAACTCGAGCCAACCCGGAGGCACCTGGGCTCCAAGGTAGGCCTCAGACTCGGGAATGCACCTGTCAAAGGGAGTTCGGCTCACGGGTTTAAGGCTTTCGGGGATTAGGGGTTTAGGGAGGGAGCCCTTCAATAATCCCGGCTTTTTCTCGGTTGGGGGGTTTAGGGCCCCCTAAACCCGAACCCCTGCAAGTCCGAAAAAGTGCGGATCGGACTAACTCATTCCGTTAACCTTCTTTCGGCATGTCTCCGAAAACTCGTGAGGCTGATGGATACCCTGGGGTAAAACTGAAAGCCCTGTCAAACCCTAAACCCTAAA
>CAJNJA010041875.1:6184-27545 GCA_905231915.1 Symbiodinium necroappetens | reverse complement strand
CCCGCTCTCTAGGGTTTAGGGTTTAGTTTCCTGGATCCTGTGGCTCTTCAGCATTGCTCTTCGTTTTTCTCCAGCGTTTAGGGATCTCAGGGTTTGGGGTTTCTTCAGCATTGCTCTTCTTCCCTTCCAGCGTTTAGGGTTTAGGGTTGAGGGTCATAGGGTTTAGCGTTGAGGGTTTAGTTCTAGGGTGTAGGGTCTAGGGTTTAGGCTTTCTTCAGCATTGCTCTTTGTTTCTTCCAGCGTGCAGGGCTTGGGTTAGGGTTGAGGGGTTTAGGGTCTAGTGTTTAGGGTTTATGGTCTAGGGTTTTGGATGTTCCGTGCTATGGATGTATAAGGGCTTGTGAGAGGCTTCACAAGGCCAAGGTTTTTGTTTGGGGTCTATGGGTCTTGCAGGGTTTTACAGACTTTGATGGGGCTTGAAAGTAAGTGTGGGCCTTGGTCATTGTAGGAGAATTTAGGTTGTGTGGTTTACATTCTAGCATAATCACAGAGACCTTTAGGGACGTAGGGGGACGGGGGTAGGGGCCTCCTACACTTACCCCCCTAAGGGTCCTTTTGACATAAGACTAAGGGCCTATATGGGCACATTACCACTTACTTGGGGAAGGGGTGGAGCATTGCCGTGGCTTATGTCAGAATTCTAGGTCTTTTTGGGCTCAGCTAGTCTCGCAGCATGTCCGGGATGTTTCAACAAGCCCTTTGGCGTGAAATGTCCTTTAAACTCCAGCTCTAATGTAGGGTCGAAATAGACCCTTAATCATTAAGCTATATTGCACGCGTCGCCTTCTCAGATTTCAATGAACCGTAGCCAGCATGCTTCAGGTTCAATTTACGAGCAAAGACCGTTGTTGTTCATAACTCTTGCCGTGAATACTACACGCTGTTCATTCATACTCTACAAGAACTGTCATAGGTGTTGTTTGCTTGTATTGTTCCTGCTTTTCTGCTTCAGGAAGAGTATTTTCTCAGTCACGGGGCTGTCCACTATGTGGCCTAAGGATGTATATAGGGTTTAGGGTTTAGGGTTTAGGGTTTAGGGTTTAGGGTTAGGATTTTTTCAGCGGCCTCTCTGTCAACGCTCGCTCGCAGAGCGTGTTGGAGTACCTGCCCCGCTGCTAGGGAATCAGCGAAGGCGTTGCGTGGAGTGTGGGAATATATGGGGGCCTTCATACTTAGACTAGGGTCTTGCGGATTATAATACTGCTGGAACCCCTAAACCCTAAACCGTAAACCCTAAAGAAAAAAACGTTGCTAAGTGTTCCGAGTATTTCAGCTGGTGGAGGCCTGACAAGTCGGCCAGGAAAGTAACTTCGGACAGGCTCTTCATACTGGTACTTTTTTCTGATCAGCAAAAGGCTGCCATCTACTTGGTGTGGGTTCATTCTCTTGGTCTTGTGTTGCGAGAAGAAGATATGTACAGGATGCATATGCGTTACAGGCCTCTGTGAGCCGTACAGAGGCAACAGGACTGAGAGGCAGCAGGAACAACTGCACGGACCCTGACTGGTACCCAATCAAAGGAAGCAATCCTCGACTCGAAACCCACCAAATCCTTAAGCCGTAGGCCCCTAAGTAGGTCCTTTGTGGGATGACCTTATAGGATTCTACATATAAACCACAAAAAGGAGCTACTTAGGGGCTACTTAGGCCTATGGGGTAAGCCGTAGACCTAACAAAAATGACGTGTGCCAAGCCCGGACTCGTCCATCCTCAACTGCAGCCTGCAGCACAGAGCTGAGAGTTCTACAAGCCCTGAGGCACAACCCTAAACCCGGGCTTAGGGTTTAGGGTTTAGGGTTTAAGGTTTAGGGTTTAGGGTTTGGGGTTTCCCGGAATTTAAGCCCGTAACCCTAAACCCTACAACCTAAAAGCCCAAATCCAAAACCCCGGAGTTGGCAGTAGGGGGGGGAACCCTTTGGGGATATATAGACCATCTGAACAAGGTCCCTTGTAAGAGAGCCATAAAGCAGGGTTAAGAAGGGTCCCTCTCTTTTAAGGGGTCTCCCTAACACTACCCTAAACTTTAAACCCTAAACCCTACACCCTCAACCCGGAAGACCTAGGAAAACCTGCAAGCAAGCCCTGAACCTTGACGTCTCGACGGCTCTGGGCTTCGGTGCCTTTTGGGGTTAATGTAGGAACCTGATTAAGAAACCTTGGGTCTTTGTCAGGGTTTAGGGTTTAGGGTCTAGGGAGCTTTATATGAATCCGAATGTTTGGGGTATATAGCACCAGGGTTTCCTAATCAGGCCCCTACATCAGGAGGCTTCGGGGTCTGAGGCCTCGAAGGTCTAAGTGGGGCATAAGATCTCGTCGTCTACCGAGCCTTGTTAACAAGACCGGCCGTGCGCCCTAAACCCTAATTAAACCTAAACCCTAATTAAACCCTAAACTCGAATTAAACCCTAAACCCTAAATCCGAATTAAACCCTAAACCCTAATTAAACCCTAAACCCTACGGAGGAACCCTAAGGCCTAAGGCATTATCCAAGTGCGCTGGCGCACAGCAGCTCCCTGTGCGCGAGGTAGCGGTGGATCCACAGCTCCCGATCTCGAGCGACCTTCTTCACACGTGCGAGGTACTGTTTGTATTATAGTCGACATGTCTCCCTCAGCCCAACTGTCTACCCCAAACAACGACACTCAGAATGTACATTGACCAAAATTTCTACCGATCGCTTATATATGCTCACCCAACCCCCACGTAGACCCTAGTTCACATTTCAGGACACCCTCCAAGGTAGGGTAGTTGGGGTTCTATCGGAGGGAGTGTGTTGTCGGCCTTGAGACCAAGCGGAACAGCCAAGTTGGGGGAACTCCGCTTTAGGGCCTCGGGTTTGGATCACAGGAACGCTGGTTTAGGGGTTTCGGGATTTAGCGTTTAGAGGCTGGCCTGCGCTTCATGTACTTCAGTGCGCCATCTGACTTCGGGAGATCCGAAATCCGGGCTTAAAAAGATGCCTTAGACAGAAACTTGGCGAGCGAGTAACCCAAGACCCGAGAGCTTCAACTGGGATCATGGTATGAAGGCCGTACTTATAAGGGTCTCAGTACCTTTCTCCCATTTTTTAACCTATAATAACTACTATCCGTAACCAAAGTACCTTATTCTGGGGTCCTTTGGACCCTTAGGGTTCTGATTCTAGGTCCGTTTAACTTCGATTTCGATCCAGCTCTGCGCTCTTGAAACGGAAGCGTTCCAGGTGGCTAGGGTTTCTTGCTTGTTGAATGCAATGGCCTTTCACCCGCCGACAGACAGGGTCTTTGCCTCTCCGTTTAAGAAGATGCATCTAGCTGATAATTGGGGTTATAGGGTTTAGGGTTAAAGGGGGGGGGGGGGGCTTAGGGCTTACGTAGTAATTGCGATGTAGCAACAGCTCGCCTTGAGACTGCACAGACAATTCTGGCAGAACATCCCAAACCGCACGCGCACGCGCAATTCCCGAGGAGAGGTTCAAAGGTCACGACAATTCCGAAAGCCGCAGATTGTGCAAACTCGAAAGCCTCAAGAATTGATAAGCCCCGGAAAGCCTAATCACCCGGTCCCGTCATGACCCCACGGTAGCTTTCATCAAACTTACATTAGGTGTTGCTATTGGGGTAGTTGGGGGTAACCAAGGATGGCGAGCCCTGAAACTTAAGCCCAAACCCAAAAAGCCCGGCCGAGTGGCTCCCTGGAGCTGCGAGATCAAGGATCCAACCACGGTGCGAGCCTGGCTCTTACGGGCCCCTTCTTTCGAGTGGAGGGCCTCGTCTTTCGAGCAGATCAAGGCTCCACTCATCTAGAGGGCCTTAATAATTAGACTGAGGTTTCGGGCTCCCTAATACCAGAAATATAGTTAGGGAACTCTAAGGAATAATATTGGCAATTATTCTCGGCTTCTACAGTATCCTTAAAGTCTGGGGATTATAAGGCTCCAGGCTTCAAGACTGCCTTGCTTCATGGCAGCCTCTGCCGTCCGATCTTGGTGACGTATGCCAGTTTTTCGAGATTGGGAGTTTCCGAAACTAAGGGGGTACCTTCTTTTGGGGTCCATATAGTCAGGAATTTCGGGTACTTTTTTTGGGTCCCCTGTTTTCGCAGACCCCCAGATCTTGCGGACTCTGAGAAGGCTTCCAGCCGAGAAATCTCTCTTTCACAGGCTTGGGCCTGCAGCTTTGGGGATGCTGGGGTTTAGGGGTTAGGGTTTAGGGGCTCGGGGGTTCCCAACTGGCTTCAATTTGGCGAAACTTTTTTTAGTAAAGCACTGCTTTAGAAAAAAAACATCTACAAGCCCGTTGAATGGCACATGGCTGTTGTAGAAAAAACACTACAGGCGCGGCTTCTATTCCTTACTATGGCTCTACTACGCCTACACCCTAATTTAAAGCCTGAAACCCCAAAATCACAAAACCCTAATTCATAGACTCCGTTAAAAGAGCCCTCAAACGACCCGTGGATACTGAAACACACCAAAACTCAACTCCGTCTTTACGGTGACGACAGCCACTTTCCTTCACATGCACCACCCTTAAACCCTAAACCCTAAACCTCAAACCCTCAACCCTAAACCCTCAATTCTTGACCCTGAACCCTAAGCCCTAAACCCTAAACCCCACTCAATTCGGAGCCTCAATCCCGCCGGGTCATGACACCCAAAACCCTGAAGCCTTGCCACAACCCTTAGAGCTTAAAGTTTGAGGTTGAGGGTTTAGGGAGGTCAGAACCCGCAGCTAGGCACATGCCCCCAATAGCCAGACTTGACGGCAAAAATGAGAAACTAAAAATGCCCCGCCTCTTGACACAAGTTGCTTGCATCATCGATGTCCTGCACAATCATCTGCGACCTGGCCATCAAACATCTGTTCGCACATCCCTCGGGGCACTCGTTTCCCTCTTCCCTGAGCATGTCCAAGACCCAGTATGTGAGGCCTGAACAGCATGCCGCAGAGCTAGAGCATCGAAGGGATTCGAGGATCCACGGTAAGCCTACTGTAAGCCCGGGACACCATCACTGCCGTGGCGATGGCAGTGGCAGTCGCTGCCGCCGCCTTCTAAGCCGACATGCTCACGTGTCTGCCCCTGTGGGGCGCGTAGACCAGAAACTCGGGAGCAATTCTGAACCCCTCAGAGACGATGCAAAACTTCCGTCAAACCCTAAACCCTTCAAGGGAACAGAGGCACAGCCGATGTAACTCTCAGAGCCGCGCCGGTGGAATCCTTATAGTTACCTTGGAAGGTCGACGCCTGTAAAAAAGTAGTTTAGGGTTTAGGGTTTAGGGTTTAGGGTTTAGGGTTTATTATGTTCTGTAACCGCTCACGAATGGTTAAACGCCTGTTTTCTGAAGAGATACTTCAGGCCACGGGTCTCTGAAGCACCCTGATCTAGGGTGGGTTTAGGGTTTAGGGCTTTTGGGTTCCTGAACCCGAATCCTAAATTCCCGGTGTAGAGCTGAAGTCGATCTGACTTGCTTTCGCCTCAATGTTGGTACCAAAGGCGGCATCAGATGCATCCGCCTCCGCACGAGCTCAGGGACTCGAATTCAGACTAATGCAAAGGTTTGAACGAGTGGCAAGAGCATCTGCTGATAGTTTCTATACAGTCCCACCACAAAGACTTCCCCAAGCCCTAAAACCTACACCGTGCCCAAAACCCTCGTCTGATCCTTTAAAACTTTAAGGCCCGCAGAATACTGTGTTCGTTCGAGGCATTCGAAAATTCGAGAGATTGGCCCTCTCTCCTTCGTCTCTTGGCATGAGGTTATAAGGCTTCGGAATGCAAGGTCCCTAAACCCTAAACCTCTAAACCCCTACACCTCTAGACGAGACCCTAAACCCTAAACCCTAAACCTCCAAACCCTGAACCCTCAACCTCTAAACCCTAAACTCTAAACCCTGACCCTAGGATTTTGAAGTTCACGCGTTCCCCGGGTCCGAAGTTCAGACCGGTGCCCCTCAAGTTCGGCGACTTTAAGGGGCTTAGTCTTTAGGGTTTAGGGTTTGGGGTTTGGGGGTTTGGGGTTTGGGGGTTTAGGGTTTGGGGGTTTAGGGTTTAGGGTTTGGGGTGTTTGGGGTTTGGGGTTTGGGGTTTAAATTTAGGGTTTGGGGTTTAGGGTTTAGGGGTTGAGAGGGCCAGCTTGATTGTATAGAGCTTTTCTTGAGAGGGGAGAGGGGTATATAGGGGGACATGAAAGCACAGGTATATAGGGAACTTGGAGGATACCAAACTCCCTAGCCTAAACCCTAAACCCTAAAACCCTGAACCCTAAACCTTAAACCCTAAACCTTAAACCCTAAACCTTAAACCCTAAACCCTGAACATGACTTTTCCGACCCCCTTCAGCACCTCGAAGGGCTTTGCCGGGTCGGGCAGCACGCTTGGCCTTGGGTGAGGCGGCGTTGCGCCCTTTTGGAACTCCGACATTGGGCTTAGGGGGTTTAGGGGGTTTAGGGTTTTAGGGTTTAGGGTCCAGGGGTTTAGGGTTTAGGGGTCTAGGGTCCAGGGATTTAGGGTTTAGGGGTTTTGGGTTTAGGGGTCTAGGGTCCAGGGATTTAGGGTTTAGGGTCCAGGGGTTTAGGGTCCAGGGGTTGAGGGTTTAGAGTTTAGGGTGTATGGCTTGCCTTGCTCGAGAGTCTAGAACAAGGCTTCCAAAAGTCTCATTCTGTCGGGATGGGATGTGGAGGGGTCGGTCCCATTGGGGGACGTGCGGATTGGAGCCTGCCTCGTGGCAAATTGGAGAATTCTTCGAACAGTTACCAGCAAAAACGTCACGACACGACAACCCGTATATTGAAGTAAAGGCTCTCGGACAGTGGGGCGCGATGGGGCGGGCGCTGCCCAACATAGCTTGTCCCCGCATACGAGATGTTACACACCGAAGAAAATATGCGTTGTACATTGTCGATGATCGATGATGTTTGTGCTGCACACGCCATCGGCACAATCTGGAACCAACAAAGTGGATACGGGCACGCTGAACTACTGCGGCAAGACGCCTACAAAGCTGAGTGACAAAGATCCACCTGATGTGCAGGAAAGCGACCCTGAAAGAGGCAATGTACATATAATATAAATATACACACATACATACATACGTACAAGCAAACATACATACATACATACATACATACATACAGACATACAGACATACAGACATACAGACATACAGACATACAGACATACAGACATACAGACAGTACATACATACATACATACATACATACATACATACATACATACATACATACATACACACACACATATACATGCATGCATACATGCATGCATACATAGCCCCAGAGACTGCTACCCGCAGACGTAAACCTCAACTGACCTGAAGCTGTGCTCCGCGCAACACTTCGCCAAGGTCATTTGCGTCGCGCTCCTCACTCCATATACGTACCATAGCAAACCACAGTATACATTAGCAGTAGCGTGCCATAGTAGGCTGTAGCAACTTAGAATATACTAAGGTATGCTATAGTATGCTAGAATATGCTACAAAGCCTGGAAGTGGAGGCAGGTGCGCGATAGAGGCCGAGGAGTGCCTTCTGCTGGGGCCAAGGTTTGTCATTCTTGATTAAGTTTAGGGTTTAGGGGTATGGTTTAGGCTTTAGGGGTATGGTTTCGAGCAGTTTAGGGGTATGATTTAGGGTTTAGGGGTATGGTTTAGGGTTTAGGGGTCTGGGTTAGGGTTTACGGGCCGGGTATGTTCCTTAGGATTGCGGGTCTGTCATTATTCCTGCTCATGAGCCTGAACCTTGGGACTGGTCTGAGTCATACCAGTGCACAACATTCTCAGTGCTCGCTTTCGCTACCAATCCCAAAGCCAGATTATGACTTATGCATTTCACTGTGGTCCAATAACTATTGGTATGGCAGCAACAGCTGCAAGTGCCCGTGGCCTACTGGCTACCATCGCTCTCTTCTGACGACAGTGTACATTGCGACTGCAGTGTGGCTGCTAGACGACTATACTACAGCTTGTAACCACGGTTTCCTGTCTTCTCAACAATCTCGGGCCGTGACTGAGACGACTACTGTGACTACTCATCATTGCTCATCCTTCCGGAGTATCCTGAGTAACCGTAGTGCCCTGGCTCCTGATGGGCTGATTCTTGCTGGGTTCCTGTGCTTAGGCGTACTGGCTCTCCTGCTGTCCTTGCATGTCTTGGGGCCCCAGTGACGAAGCCAGGTGACTTTTCGGCTGACAGGCCTTGCTCAACCGATCCGATTCTGTGGCTTTTGAGCTCTGGGACGAAACCCTAAACCCTAAATCCTAAACCTGGGCTTCACACCCAGGAACCGCAAAGCAAAATGACTCCAGCAGAAACCCTGCGGAGTCTCTTCCATGCGCCCTTTGCCAAACCGCGTGAGGCTAGGCAAACAAACCTGAACAACCAAACATTCAAAGCTGGCTTCAGATCTTTCCCGTATACCCCTTAGTCTAGCTTTGACGCATCCCTTATTCCAGTAACCCTCGCCATAACCCTTCTAGTAGCATTCATAGTAACCCTTTATGGCCTTATAGTAACCTTTCTTATAGCACGCGTATGGACCCCTTTTGGACCCTTAAAGCAACCCTTATGGCACCCCTTGCAGCACCCGTATAGCCCCATAAAGCCCACAGCCCTTTTTATACCTCATAATTCCCCTTATAATTAGTCCCTTCTGGAACCCTTAGAGCAACCCTTATAGTTCCCCTTGTAGAACCCTTATGGTACACCTTATAGAAATCCTTGTAGACCCCTCATCGCACCCCTTAGGTCCTGCCCGGTGACCCGCTCCGCTCGTTCCGTTCGCCCGGGCCGCGTGTGGTGGCTGGGGATCGGCCTGAGGAAGGGAAGCTTCAGCGTTGAGGGCTTAGGGATGGAGGCTTGGGTTTTTGGTGTGGGATTATTTAGGCTGCCTTCACCCAAAATAACCTACGTCTTTCAGGACTTAGCAAATAATCAGAATCAGGGACCCTGTTGTTGAAGGAAAGCAGTAGTCAGGAGTCGTGCGGCTGGACAAAGCCTCATAGGGACCCTTAATAAGGACCTAATAAGGCCTATTTAAGGAAGTATAGTCCCCTACCCCCTCACTAAGGGTCCCTATGAAAGTCGAGCGGCGGGTTGTGATGATGACGATGATGCCGGGTAAGGAGGCCGAGATGAGGGGGACAGGGGAGAACCATGGTCCCGTCACTGCTGCGAAAGAGGGATCGTGACATAATCTTAGGATTTCTGAGACCCTACACCCCAAACCCTAAACCCCAAAGCCTAAACCCCAAAGCCTAAACCCTAAACCCCAAACCCTAAACCGAAACTTGATGATGATGACGACAACAAGACCCTCGAGCTTGCCACGCGCAAAGAGCTCCCGGAAAGCACATCGCTCCTCGATCTCGACAGCTCCCGAGGATGACTGCTTTCTTTCTAGAAGGTCATGGGCTGCTGCAGGATTAAGAGTGAGTAGAATTACATAACATATATATATATATATAGAGGGGCCTTGATAATTAGAATAAGGTTTTGGGGTATATTATACTGGGACTCTTGGGAATCAAGGTGCACGACGACTTCTCAAGTGGTTTAGGGCTTAGGGGTTTAAGGTTTAGGGGTTTAGGGTTTAGGGGTTTAGGGGTTTAGGGTTTAGGGGTTTTTAGGGGTTTAAGGTTTAGGGGTTTAGGGTTCAGGGCTTAGGGGCTTCACTTCTAGCCCCTGAACCCTACAACCCTATCGTTTTGCCAGGATACTCTGAAGTCCATAAGCCAGCTTGGAGGCGCCAGGCCCTGAACATCCCCTGCTACACTCTGAACCACTGTACTCCCATACTCTAAACCCCTAAGCCCCCGAAGATATATGGGTAGTTCTCTACATTAGGGTCCCTTCTTAGGTCCCCAATCTAGTACGGCACCCTTGAAAAAAGGGCCCCGAAAGGTGACCCTAATTTAGAGAACTACCCCTATACATCGAAAGCCAAAACTCAGACAAACACTAAACCCCAAACCCTAAACCCTAAACCCCAAACCCCAAACCCCAAACCCTGAACCCTAAACCCTAAACCCCTAAACACTAAAACCCTGTCGCTGGGATCTCGGACAGCATTGGCCGACTTTCATGTGCCTCTTGAAGGCAACAAAGAGGTTTGGTGGGTTTAGGGTTTAGGGTTGAGGGTTTAGGGTTTTAGGGTTTAGGGTTTCGGGTTTCGGGTTTGGGGGTTTAGGGGTTTAGGGTTTAGGGTTTCGGGTTGAGGGTTTAGGGTTTAGGGGTGGTGCCCCAAATTTGAAGTTCACCCTGCAAGTTGGCAACAGTTGCCAGACTTGCCATCAAGGACTAAGAACTCTGAACTGGAAGGGCGCAAACTCTATAAGAAGCCGCTCGCAATATACTTGCACTAGTAATGACCGGCTCTGTTGAGAAATTCTCATGGCCACACCGGCAGCAAGTCAGCACAGAAGGTGCTCCGGGCTTAGCAAGCTCGAAATTAAGATCTCCGAGGCAATAAATGGAAAAGGAACTGGGGCACTCAAACCTTCGCTCTGTTCGCGTTGTGCAGCTGCTCTCTCAGTCGTTTGAGCTTGATGGACACGACTGTTCACGTCCAGGCAGCGGCTCAACTCTGTTTCCGACGCTGGTCGATGGATGCGACAGGCCGGTGGGACAGATCGAGTTTGAGAATGTTCAAGCAGCAAATGCGGTGAAGCTGCAAGTGAAGCGTGCGCGCGGATATTACCGCGGTGCGTTTTCCGACGCCCTCTGCAAGCGCCTCGCCCTGGTGTCCATGATGTTGAGCATGCCCGAGGGAGCCGAAGCATGCCAAGGCCACAGGTGTGCAACTGTGTTCAGTGCCAGTGTGATTTCGTTTGTCATCGTTTTTGCAAGTGTGCTTGTGTGTTTGGTACGTTGCAACAGAGTGCATTGGAAGCTCCCTGGGAACAGCATTTGGCGACCCTGCGTGGATGATTATTGCATTGATGATTGCCGCGGCCTCTGCAGCCGCGCTTGGCATGTACATGTACATGGGTGCAACACTTCGTGCCTCCTCATGGAGTTACTCCAGAAAGATCAACAATACAGCATATCCTACATACCTACTATAGCCCACAACGAAGCACGACGGTCTAAGCAGCTTCAAAAGGCAATGCAGCTGGGAGACCGTCGAAGCGGCTGCAGCAGACCTGAGTGTCCAGGCTTCAGGTAAAGGAAGTCATGGAAGACGACGACGGCCAGGAGCACAACGGCACAAGCAGCACAAGCAGCACCAGCAGCAACAACAGCAGCAGCAACAGCAGCAGCAACAGCAACAGCAACAACAACGACGACAACACGGCAAGGAGCAGAGCACCAGCAACAACCCCAGCAACGACGGCACAACAACGGCAGCAACGAGAGCAACATCAGAAGCAACAGCGGTTGCAGAAGAAGCAAAGGCGAGCATCAAAACGGCAAGCACGGAAAGACGACGACGAAGTCGTTGTCGTGGAGTCGTTGTAGTGGTCCTCTTCTTCGTCGTCCTTGTCGCCGCCGCGATGGTGCTTACTACTATTGTTCGGCTACTATTGGTGCTTTGATGTCCATATTTTGCTACTGTTGCTGTGGTTCCGATGGGTAGAGTCTTATCAGCCATACCCTACTTCAAATTGCTCTCATCACCATCTTTGTCAGTAGTACAATGACACTGATCAGCACTGCGGGACTCGGAGCTCGGCGCAGCTGCGACCGTGGCAGAGATGTGGCTAAAATTGCCTGTCGGATATGGGTTTAAGGTTTAGCACTTAGGGTTTATTGGGATTTGGGGTTTGGGGTTCAGACTTTAGGATCTTGGGTTTAGTGTGTGGGTTTGGGATTTACGACTCCTGCACGAGCACTTGCGGACCCGACTGCTTCAAGAGAATGGGGTCTTGGGCCATGTGTGTTGGAGATGTACGGCAGCCTCTGGGTCGGTGGCACAGACTCTGCTAGACGCTACAGCGGTCATCGCGGCCGAAAAACCAACATCATCATCGACATCAAGGTAAAGCCATGATGGTGAACATTTTTTATTGTTACTATTATTGTTTTATTTTATTTATATTAAAATTATTGTTATTGTTACTATAATTATTATTACTATGGCTATTATTACTGTTATTCTTATTATTATTATTATTACATTATTCTTCGTGCTACTGGCTTTGAAGCACAGCTGCACCCTGCGGACCAATTTCAACTTGAGAGTTGCACCGGAACCTGTCAACGAAGCCGACTCCTACCGAAGTAAAGCCAAGGCAGTCTACATGATGAACCGCTGAACAGACTGAACTCTCCAGACGAAGATCACTACCCAAGACCTTTAAGGACTAAGCCGTCGCACTCACCTCTGACAACCTATGCCCCATTGCCCTAGAACTGCCTGGGACCCGACTGTGCCATAAACCCTAACGCATCCTAAACACAGAAGTCCCTCTAGCCTCGAATCGTGTGCGATGCCAGAGGGTCCTCCTCCTCCTCAGGCGGTTCGGTGCGAAGGACACAACCACTGATTTGAGGCTTTTCGGGGGCCATGAAGTTAATAAGTTGGTTTGGATTCTTGAAACAAACCAAATCAATCAAGCAGAGGGCGTCTAGCAGGTCCTGGGGTAGAGCCAAAGAAAGCTTGCGAAGTTGTTGTGCACCGGGGCGGGGAGGCTGTGGTAAATAGCATCATCACAGAGTCACCTCATAGTAGCCAAGCCCCTAGTTTGCTGGTAGAGGATCGCGCTGGGAATATGTATACCGCAACTCAAAACCCGGATTTTGTTCCATCACAGAGGGCGTCATCAACAATCTGCTATGTTGAAGTCCTGGAGTGGTACAGAGGTTCTGACAACCCAAACTCGGCATTGTGATCACAAGCTGCTGACAAATAGAAGATTTCGTGGTCCTCGCACAAGCGCATACTAATATGTCATCTATGACCGGAGGGGGTCCTGAAATGGGGCAGCCAAGCAAGTCAACATGGAAGAGAGCACTGTCTACAGCAGACGGACCATGAAGACCAACAGTTTGAGAGCTAACCTTAGCCCTCAGTTACTCAAGCATGTAAACTCTCCACAGTCACGGTACCCTGAGCCATGATATAGTCAGAAGGAGCAGAGCACTGGCCCCACATTTTTCGCCAACGAAACCAAACCAGTGGCACAAACCCGACGTTTGGCTCTGTACTTTGCCGACAGCTTCCCGTAGCAATCTGCTACAATCCTACAACAATCCGGTCAAACCCTGCAAAGCGCAACTTGCACACAAGTCGAGATCCTGAATACTGCACTGACCTCTGGAACTCTATACACGTCAACTCTGTCCCTTTGGTCTAAGATCCCCACAGGGGTCCCCGTGGCCGGACTGCTGGGTGCTGGGCCCTGGCATCGGGAGCGGATCTTTACAGTGTCTGCTCAAGGGTCCTGACTTGGGGCCCTACACCGTCGACGCCACTGTCGTCGTCTTAGCAGCAGTCGGCAGTGTACATGGCGTATTGGCACAGGGAGCTGCTACTTGTACTTTTGCAGCTGCTGCTGCTGGTGCTCCACTGCTATTGCTGCTACCATTGCTGCTACTATTGCTGCTACTGCTACTGCTACTGCTGCTGCTGCCGCTGCTGCTGCCGCCATTGCCATTGCGATTGCGCCGAAGCCATCGCCATCGCCATGGCCATTGCCGATGCTGCTGCTGCTGCTGCTGCTGCTGCTGCTGCTGCTACTACTACTACACTACTGCTGCTGCTGCTACTACTGCTGCTACTACTACTACTACTACTGCTACTACTGCTACTACTACTACTACTACTACTACACTACTGCTGCTGCTGCTACTACTACTACTGCTAGTACTACTACTACTACTACTACTACTACTACTACTACTCCTGCTGCTACTACTACTACTACTACTACTACTATTTACCACCACCACCACCACCACCACCACCACCTCCACCTCCACCTCCTCCTCCTCTTCCAGCAGCTGGCGGTGCTGCTGCTGTTCACTCGCACTACCACCACCAAGCCACCACAACAACCCCCACTGCGCTAGAATCGCCTTCGTAATCACGCGGTGTCTTGCTTACAGCGTGACATTGCTTATGGTCGAGATACTGATAGGAAAGGCATGGTATCAATGCCTAACCAGAGCAACAGGGGCAAGGGGCATCAACACATGTCAGGCACCATCAGAAGTAAGTGGGGCAGTTGCGGTTTACGAGTTTGTTCTTCCCTTTCAAGCCTGAAAACCCCGCCTCGCTGACAGGCAGAGGAAGGGCCATAGCCAGAGCCCTGTTCACGCATGCTCGTGGTCTCTTCCGGGGGTTTAGGGTTCAGGGTGGGTGCTATACACAATGCAGCAACGCAGGAGGAAACTGATCGAAATTAAACCCTAAAGCCTAAACCCCTAAACCCCAAACACCCCAGGTCTGTGCTACTAGAGGGCCTGGGGGTGGGGCAGGTGTTGCCCTCAGAGCTGATCACCAGAAACTGCCGGGGCAAAGGGCTGAAGAATTAGACTAGAGTTTTGGGGTTTAGGGAATAGGTTTAGAGTTTTGGGGTTTAGGGTGTAGGGTTTACAGTTTTGGGGTTCAGGGTGTAGGGTTTAGGGTTTAGGGGATTAGGGTTTGGTGGTTTAGGGTTTAGGAGTTTAGGGCTTTAGGGGTGTAGGGGTTTAGGGTTTAGGGTTTAGCGTTTAGGGTTTAGGCGGGGTATATTGTAGTAGTATAACAAGGGTTTCTGTGGGTGTATCCTAAAACGCTAAAATAAGGAACCGCCAAAACCTTAGAGCCTTAGAAGGGACTTCTGCCGGGGTGAAAGCTGGAGCTTCAGATCGGTGGGAGGGGAGGCTCTTCGCGCTGATGGGCTCGGTGGAGTAATGGTTGGCTTTAGGGTCTCAGGGTTTAGGGTTTAGCGTTGTTAGGGGTTTAGAGTTCAGGGTCTAGGGTTTAGGGTTTCGGGCTTTGAGTTTGGGGTCCAGGAAGCCTTTTGAGTGTTGTGACGGTTCTGATCTGTACCCGTCTTGACGTCACCGTAACCAGCGAAATCATGATTGTGATGTAGCATGTTCAATTGCCACTGTCAGTATGAACACTACTGTTGCTTCTGTGGCTACCACTGCTACAACTACGAAAAAGTATCCTGCCAGAAGCCTTACTGAAGTAGTTAGCCGCTAGCCTTTCGCCTGTAATTATCGTAAACATTCTGCCCTGAGGTGCTGGTCTCTATTGCGACTGGCACTCTTCATGCCTGTCACACTTTTTTGTCTAGGAGTTAGGATTAGGGGGCCCCTCGGAGGTATAAATCCTCTCAGTAAGGTCCCTTTTAAGAGAGCCATAAAGTAGGGCTAAGAAGGGTCCCCTTTGAGGGGCCTCCCCACTCTTACCTAGCATTGTCGCACATGCCGGCACCCAAAGCCACGCCCAGATTCCTGATGTGAGCCAGGCGATCGAGGAGGTCGTGCAGAGGCCTTGGGCGCGCTTGCTTTGTAGGTTTCTGGGACCTGGGCCTGGCTTTGGACATTTGATATTAGCACTAGCATCCCCATTATAGTCCATGTGTCAGCTTACTCCCCAGATCCTAGCGGCATATGGCTTAGAGACTTCAACTGCAACGGCGTTCTCTTGCTAGAGCTACTTCACCTTCACTGGGTCTTCAATCTCCATTGACTCTAACATGTAACACATGCATCGAAAAGTATTTAGCTGTGTTTGAGCAGAGTACAATGCAAGATGCTTCACCTTAACGTCAAGCGGATTGCATTTAGGGCCCAGGGTTCGAAATTTAGGGATTCGGGTTTAGGGCTTTGTCGAGTGGGATGCTGCTATCGGCCGTAAGTCCATATACCCCTTGAACCCACACCGAGGGCGCCACCGCGCGGCCCCGGATCTCGAATTCTCCTTCGGGCGACAGAAAACGACTCGATGCTGCTTGGCCTGACGATCCCAGACCAAGAGAATCATGCCCTGCTCCAAGGATCATGGGACGTAGTATGTTGGGTTAGGATCATGGGACGTAGTATGTTGGGTTATGAAGCAGGGTAAGCGTCAGCATAATATCTAGAACCCACAATACCCTAAACCCTAAACGAAATTTAACGTTTTTGAACCCAAAGTACCCTAAACCCTAACCCCTAAACCCAGATTCTTGAGTCCCCTGCTCCTCCACAAGATTCTCTGAACCGAGAAAGAGCCTATTGTAGAAGGTCTCGCGGTATGGTATATTACACTACATTTACAGCAAGGAACCCCAAAGTAGTATAGATAATTTTGACGACCCCTATAGTACATGACTAAAGCCCTAACACAACCCCTTCAAGGCCTAAGGCCTTACATCCCTGAACCGCCAAACCTTCAGCGCGCAATCCCCGTGGTCACCCGAAGACACGAAGATCCCACCCTTCCAGAACCCATAAAGTACTCGTATAGAACCTTCCAGGTACCTTTCTAGCACCCTTCTAGAGCCCTTGTCCTACCTGGGGTACTGCCCCCATACAGTCTATCATAGGGCTAGTATTAAGGGCCTTATGTATCCATTTTATGAATATTACTCAACTGCTACTGAGTGGGGCAGTATCCAAGTCATACCCTTAAAGACCCCTTGTAGACGGAGACCCGCCTCTTCACTCGAGGCCTTGAAAGCCGACGTGGAGTACAGGCCTGGGGAAAGCAATGTCGTTACTAAACCACCGCTTTGGGCTCTTGTGTTCGGGGATGCGAAGGGTGTAGAATTAGTGATTTTGGCGCAGGGTTGAGCATTTTGGGGGTTACACAGTTTGGGTGTTGGGGTCGTGAGGTTCAGGGACCCTCTCAACGCAAGACAGAGGCCCCGGAAGTTGCCGGGTAATGCTCAAGCCCCGTCGAACCTTCAGCTCTCCACAAAGCTCTCAACCCCATACAACCCTGCAGAATTGCTGAGGCAGGGAGACGTTCGCCTAACACCCCCACATCCTACACCCGCAGCACAGCCCTCCCCAAACCGGGACCCATACAAGAGGGCCTCTTTTGGAACCCTTCGAGGAGCCCCTTATGGATGCCTTAAAGGAACCCCTTATGGATCCCCCAAAATGGAACCCTTAAAGGAACCCCTTATGGATCCCCAAAAAGGAACCCTTAAAGGAACCCCTTATGGATCCCCCAAAATGGAACCCTTAAGGAACCCCTTATGGATCCCCAAAAAGGAACCTTTAAAGGAACCCCTTATGGATCCCCCCAAAAGGCTCAAAGGAACCCCTTATGGATCCGCCAAACATGGAACACCGAACAGCTGAGTCTCTGGCTCGCAGGGAGCTGCAGTGGCTCCTGCACGGCCGGCTGCACTGTGCCCTGTGCCATCGGCGATGATACTCTAGGGTGTTTCATAATAAGAGTAGGGCATAACTAGAGTAGGTTTTAGGGTTTAGGGGTTTAGGGCTTAGGGTTAGAGTAAGGTTTTGGTGTGTATTATGATCTACTTTGAATGAGGAACCCTACGTAAGGAACCGTATTGGTCATTTTTGCAGGCTTCTTCAGTACTCTGGGCGACCCCGGTGCACCTGGTGGGGCTTTGCAAGACGAAGGAGCCTCGCTTCTTCTTTTGAGTCCTGATAAACCTGAAACCCTAAATCCTTTTTTGAACCCAGACTCTGCCAATCAAAACCCTAAATCCTAAACCCTCAACCCTAAACCCAAAACCCAAAAACCTCAATCCTCAACCGAAGCTTCGATAATGTCCAAAACCAGTCCTCGGAGGTCCTTATGATAACTATACCATCATATGCCCCCAAACCCTATCCTATGTTCTTGTTGCTAAGATGGCTGGCGATTAAGCTCCAGCTTCGGAGGAAATATATATATATACACACACACATAAAAGAATATATAGAGAGAGAGAGGCCTTAATAGTTAAGTTTAGGCGTTTGTGCAAATTCTACTCTAATTATAGTAAGGAGCACCCAAATTGAATGATGCACTGACTGGTGGCCGATTTGAGGGTCTGATGCTGGGTACTGCCGCCATGCAGTACGGTTCAGGGTTTGGGGCTTAGGGCTTGGGGCTACGATCAAGGGCCTCATATATCTAGTATCATACAAGACGCAGCACCAAGTGAAGCCCTGGAACTGTCGATAATTGCGTTGAGAGTTGATTGATTCGTTGAATTGCAGACTCCGCTAGGCTAAAGTACCATCACGGCATACAGCGAAGGTGGCAGCGTTGTAGCAGCAACGAGTTCAACACCAAGTTAGTGGCTCGTGAACCCTAAAACCCTAAACCCTAAACCCTAAAACCCTAAACCCTAAAACCTAAAACCCTAAGCCCTAAAACCCTAAGCCCTAAAACCCTAAGCCCTAAACCCTCTATGAATTTCAGGCCGAACCAGCCGGGCAGGAGACTCCGAAACCCTCCCCAACCGAAGGCCTCGGAAACCTCCAAAGGCTCCCGGCGCCCGTGTAGCGGCACCGCCTCAGCTACGGTAGGAGCCTTAATACTTCGAGTTTAGGGTTTAGGGTTTAGGGTTTAAGGTTTAGGGTTTAGGGTTGGGAGGCTCCGTATTATAGCGATAATGTCAAAAATACCCCCTAAAACCCTAATTATGCCAATTACTAAGGCACCTGTAGTACTACAGTATGGTGGAATTCTGCGGTTTAGGGTTGAAATTACAGTTAGTGAGGGAGGGTAGTGTCTTAAACTGCCATGGCGCCTCCAACGTCAGCCCAGTGTCCTTCGACGTGTTCGGTGTTGCAGGCTGTTTGCTCCCGGCGAGTCGCGGACCTTCTGCTCCGGAAGACGCTAAGCATCCTTGTGCTAAGCATCCTTGTTCTGCGGTGACACAGTTACCCTCAAGCGCCATGCATCTCCAGAGGAGCACCTTTCTGCTTCAATTTCCATATTTAAGCCATATTTTGACTCCTGTGTCCACTGAATGGGTAGTAAGGGTTTGGAAGCCTGGTTGGCCATGGGAGGCAGCGTAGGCAAGAGAAAATAGTCCCATTTGCTACGGTTCCATTATTAGAAGAACGGCATCATGTCCCCTGAAACCGTATTCTAACTATGAAGGCCACTACATTCATGAGATGCATTTTGTCCGATGAGGCAGATGTCTCAGCAATGACAATGATGCTAGAAGAATCCTACTCGCAGCAAGTCGCTGTGGTGACAACAGCGCAGGAACACGAACGCTTCTGGCTAATGATGCTAATGATGCTGGTGTATCATCATCACCCGGCTTTTGATAAACAAGAAACGCTCCTCTCCAGTCACTAGTGGACGCAGCGACCCAAGACCTCGAAACCCTTAGCAAAACGATGCTGAATGCTATCCCCCCCAGGGCCCCCCAGAACATCTCCTGGCACAGACAAGTCTGGTTGGAAGGCCAGTAGGAGCACAGCTCTCGAACTTTGGGGAGAAGCGAAAGGGGCTTGAAGAGGGCAGAGCTTTCGAAACTGTTGGGTCTGCGGAAAGCGGTAGATCTCAAAGCGAGATGAGATGCGGCTTGGCGATGCAAGGACGTGCTGTACCCATAGGCCCCGATGTAGTTCCTTTTTGTGGTTTATATTTAGAATCCTATAGGGTAATCCCAAAAAGGAACATATGGGTAATTAGTAAAATCTTGGCCCAAACCTTCTCAGGAGCGCTAGCTGCAGACCCAGGCACCGTAAAAACGATGCCACAGGAAGGCAGCGGCCTGGGAAGCAAAGGAGCTTACCAGGACCCTCCAGGTACCCTCAAATTGGGGTATATGGTTCCAAATTAAGGGTATTCAGAACAGGGGTATATGGTCCCAAATTTAAGGGTATTCAGGGTCTCATAGAGGGTAGAACTTGGGGGCAGGCTTCGTGTTCTCCCGCTTCTCGTCCTCGTTCGCACGTTCGTCGTCCTCTTTTTCTTATCCTCGTCATCCTCCTCGCCGTCGTAGCGCAGTAGTGGTGCTGGAGCTGCGGCGCGAAGTGAGGCTACTGCCGTGGGGACAAGTTTTAAGCCTCAAGAAGTGGAGAGAGCCTAGGTGGGGCAACACTGCTCGGGTGCACTACCACAGTTAGCTGTCGTGCGAGGCCTGTTCGGCTATTCGGTGGAGTACAAGCGTTCTGCAGAAAGATTACAGAAACGGCTAGCTGTTACGCAAGAACCAATTATACCAACCACTTCGCTTTGGAACCGAATCCACGGTGGAAGTCACGCTGATGGTGGTAGTGATCCTGACAGAGCCTTGCAAGTCTTTCGTCGGGCACATCTGCAAGAGCCCTCTATCGCCACAGTTGGCCTGCCGCAGCGGATCAGTGTTACGGATCTCAACAGGTACATCGAATGATCTTTGCCTGGACTTGCAGTAAGATTATCAAAATTTCGATGGCTACGAACCACCGGAACCCTTCACCCGACACGAATGCTCTTTGCGCTATGTTAGTCCCTCCGAATTCCCTTTATTGTTTTTTTGTTTATGAATCGGCCCTAGAACGTTGAGAAAAGCATAGTAAGCAGAGATTCCCTTGCATAGTCAAAATTCTCCCCTACCATGCGCCCCTACCAGGACCCTCCAAGTACCCTCAAACAGGGGCATATGGTCCCAAATTAAGGGTATCCAGGGTCTAATAGAGGGTAGATGGAGGGTCTAGGTACACGATATTCTTATTTGTTTCAATCTCCTGGACTACATGTGCGGAATCCCAAAGCCCTAGACCCTAATTCCTAAACTCATATTGAACGGAACGGCTGCCCCACGAGCAAGCCGTCTTGCAGTTGCCCCATGAACCGAAGACAAAGGTCGAGACTCAATTCGAAGGGCTCCCTCTCTCTCCCTCGGTCTGTCTCTGAACCGTCGCACCAGCGTCCTTCCAATACATGTCATTAGGAATCATATCTAAGAGCTCTAAGAGCTACGGTAAACCCCAAACTCTGAACTCCAATTCCCGAAACCGGAAACTCTAACCCCTGAATCCTGAACCCTCTTAAAACCCTAAACCCCTAAACCCTCTAAACCGTATCAACTTCAAGTCCCTCTTCGAGATCCCGCCAAAAGCTCGGCCAAAGGCTCCCGCGCTCGCCTCGACGTAAGACGGTTAGCAGGTGTTCTGCACCCCCAAACTGGGTTTTTCTTAGGGGATTTAATTTAAGTTACCATAATAAGGAAACCCTATTATTTACGATAGATCCCTATTATGGTAATTTTCATAATTAACATCCCTTAACAAGAACCAAGAAAACGGGGTTAGAGTCCCGAGTCTGTAAATCTTTGGGAGGCGTGAGTCCACGATGACTTTACTGTACTAAACCCTATGAACCCTAAACCCTAAACCTTAAACCCTAAACCTTATACGAGCCGTTTGCACGTAAGCGCGTAAACAAGTTGAGGAAAAGGTTGGGAGGCGCTAGGATGCGAGGAGCACCGAAGGCTTGGTTGCTATGTTTTGGGTACTGCCCCCATACAG